>JAOVVB010253464.1:0-20028 GCA_028570985.1 Heterobranchus longifilis | reverse complement strand
TAAACAGAAGCGGCGTGCTTTGCTGAGCCGCTGACGTAATGCGTAACAAGGGATGTGACGTTGTCATGTCGCGGTCCTAGGAACCGATAACCGGAACCGAAATGCACGTCTCTTAACGATTCCACGGTTCTTGGACATTCGGAACCGGTTCCAACTTGGAGCAGAAAAAAAGAGCTTAAAAAACACACCTTGCTACTACAAAGTTTGCACCAGCAAGTTAACTATCAGCTAAAAAGACAGTACAGCTTTTCTTTAAAATTTTTACCATGCAACAAACTTTGTTTTATTACCTTTTAATTTTTATTCTAATAATATTGTTTTTAACTGTTTAACTGACAGTAATAATCGGTCAAAAGCTACAGGCGTGCATGGTTTAGGTGTTTGTTCAAAACAACAATGGCGGCTCCACGGAGATGCTGCGATATCGCACAAGTTTGACAGACAGATGGTTCGTCCAATCACCTGCCAGGTATTTTTTTCAAAGCGCCTGCCCTTTTCCGATGACGGCTTCTCAGACGGTTCTGTGAAACAACCATCTGACGGCGACAGGTTTGTAAACTTGCATTTTGCTCTTGAATTTCTCACATTGCAGCATGACAGTACTGCTGTCATCCAGAATGATACACCTGAACCAAAGCTGACACTCATACACTGACACAAGCTCACACACTCATACACACACACACACACACACACACACTGCACACACACAGAGCCATCAGTAACCAGAGCCAGTGGCTGCTCTGCTCCAGCCTTAATGGAAGGCCTGACCTCCGCTATGCCGAGTTATTTCCACCCTCCCCAAATTTTCAGGCAACCATAGGAAAAAGGGTATGAGAAAAATGAAGAGACTGGGAGCATGGGATTCGATTTTTTTTCTCTGAAAAACTTTAATTCATTTCATCTTGCTTCGCAATTTACAGGGTCCCAGGACCACTTACTGTGTAATGAGAAGGTGGGTTAAAGAAGGGAGGGAGGCCTGTGGGGAGAACAGCCTGCAGCACTCACTACAGCTTTCAGGTGAAGCTTTCCTTCCATGTGATGCAGCCGTAACTCCCACTGTACTGCAGCATATCTCTGCTGTTTATCTTGCACCTGACGCAATGAAATATAAAATAGTTGCCGGCCACCATGGTAACTTTGTGAGTATTACAAACTGTTGTGCAGTGTTCCGGTGCCTGATAAGGAGCCTTTAAAAACAAACTGTTACTCAAACTTCTTGGATTGTATTTCACTATTGCACTGCGACCTTAAACAACACCAACGCAGCCTCGTAAAAAAAAAAGGGCTGTTTTCGGTCTCAGTCCCTGCTAATAGACAAAACTGTAAAGTTGACTGTAGTTGCAGGTCATGTGATGCACACAGGTCAAGAAAAGAAAGCCGTTATCAGTTAAGTATGTTTGTGTCATGTGTACGTCATGGATGTTGGGTTACATGAAATCAGGAATTTGTAATCAGATTACCAAAAAAGTGTGTATAATCAGCACAGATTACATTGCACAAATGTGCAATTCGATTACAGTTACATTGTCAAAGACTACTTAATTACATATTTTATTACGTCTTTAATACATGGGAATTTTAAAATGAAACTTTTTCATGAATTATTATTATTCATTATCATTAAATATTAATTATGTAAGGTTAATTTAAGTATGTGACTCCTCCCAGGTTACCAGTTTTGTTAATGGTGACTCAACTATTTGTTTTTTAATGATGATTTATGCATAATGGAGTTTTTATTCCTTTACATTGAAAATAGAAGATGAACATTAAGTGCTCCTCCTGCGTTTCAAGAGCAAAGTCCTCTGTGTGGCCTTTGATTAAATAACAGCAGCAACAAAAACGCACACAAAAGAAACTGCAACATGCTGTAGTTTGTGCCAGTACTGTTTCTAAGGGTCATTTTATTTGACTGTAAACTGTCAATGCTAAATGTGCAAAATGCATTTTATTTGCATTGAAAATGTTTTGAGAGATTAAAAAAGAAAAAGAATATTTGTGGAACTGATTTTTTTTGTGGCTGCATTCTTTTTTTTTTTCTTTTTTTTTTAGTGAAAGGTCCAATATTTTCAGTGTTTGATTTTTAAGTAATCCAAAAGTGATCTAAACATATTATTATTATTATTATTATTATTATTATTTTGTAATCCAATGGATTACATTACAATGTAAGCACAATGTCCATAGTTCAAAACTATCTGCAGACATTTGTCAACTCCATATTTTATTACTCAAACAAACATGCCACAAAATAATCTGAAAAAAAAACCACAAACTGACTTAAATTACTTAAAAAAATATGTTCCTGCATATATGAAATATGTTAAAACTACAACATAAAGCAAAGGCTGTAAAAAAAAGAAAAAGAAAAGAATGTTCTTTTATGATTACCGTGGGGTATTACTCAACACAGAGTGTGACAATGCCATGCTGCTGGAGGAGTCGCTCTTGTAAATGGGTATAGGGGACTTCCTGTGGGATGGAGCGTACAGAGAGACAGCTCTCTGCTGTGCTAAGGACTCGCTGACTGTGCCAGGCACGCTGAGACAATCAACTCCAGAATCATACCAGTGTGACTACTCTCAGATTAATGCAAGCATCGGTGGGATGCATAAAAAAGAAGGTGAGTATAGCAAGGCCATTTTTATATTTACAGTAAAAGACTATTTTTATGACTGTACTGCATTATCCAGTCTATAAGTTGCCCATAGCGCCGGGTAACACTGTGTGATAGACTTCCCTCCAATTGCCTTTTATGACTAAAAGGCCACATCATCGCTTTACGGCTGCGTGAAACTTGCAGATTTTCTGGACCTGTCAAGCATTCAGAGAATCAATGGAGAGCTGGCAGGACTGCAATGCAATTTAATTCCCTGCTACTTGCATGCAACAAGCTGGCTAAACATGCATGTAAGTAACACAAGCCAACGTGTGTGCCAACTTTTCACCATGCATGTGTATAATAAATTCTAACTGCTATGGAAGTTACACACATGTCATTAGTTTTGCCGCCATCTGTTTTTTTTTTTTTTTTTACTTCAGAGGGTTGGTGCTTAATCAGGCACAGAAACACATCAGCAGTGACACTTTGGACAGCAGCGGCTGGCTGAGGAAAAGTCTGTTTAGAGCCTATAAAAAGCCTCGTCAGATCCAAAACACAGAGTGTCAAGAGAGGAGCACCAATGTGGCAATCTCATCTCAGCAGCCTCGTGTGTCGCAAAGCAATCACTCCGACTGACTCACCTTCTGAGTCTTGCTCACACTCGGTGGTACATTTTCTAAATAGACACACGTACAGGGGGGATATGGAGGTACATTAAGAGCGAGGTAGGCAGAGTAGAGCGCATCCTCTCTGTCACCTGAATCATCCCAGTGCAATTAGCAATCTTGTTCTCGTTAATTCACTAATTTGTGATTACGCTGCGCTCATCTATTTGTGTGAAGACATGCTACATAAACATCAATAGGATTAGGTTTCATTGATATTCATGAGCTAATGGGAGGCTGTATAAGTGTTATTTACACGACACTAAGCTGTCTGGCAGATAAGGTTTCTCAGGGCTATGGCAATCGGATTCAATTTCATGACCTGTGCAACGCCAGAGGGGAAAACAGCAAGCAATGCAGCTATTATTGGATAACTGAGTTTCCAACTGCAAACATAATTTAAAAACATGATTGTTGTTCTCTCTGATAGAAAATGCTAAATGTGACAAACATTCTTCTAAGGTGGAGCTGTGAATATTGATCCACGAACCTTAGCCAAAATGAGTTTGTGCGAAATAAATAACTCAACAGAGAAAGAAAAAAAAAAAAAAAACATTTATAAAACTCTATTGATTTTTGTCTTTTATTTGGAGAGCAGAACATGGGTGAAGGTGCACCAAGTCTGGCAAAAAAAGCTTAAGATGACAAAGACTGGGGAGAAAAAAAATGTGCATGACCAACCTTGCTATAACTATCGATCAGCTTTAGGAGGACAAACAAGGGCCCAAACAAAAAGCTAGAGTCTCCGATCTCTGGGTATCATTATGTCCAAGGCCTTGGGAAAAGCCTACAGGTCAATACTGGAGCAGCATAGGCGCTGTGGGGTAGGGCTGGCGACTTAATAAAGCAGACGTATTGTGTGTGAGCAGACGGGTCGATGTGACTCCCCCCAGACGCAATGCATTTTCACAGCGGGACAGGTTGCTGCGCTGTGCAGAGTGGGCCTGGAGCAGAGGTCAATCTATTCACTTCATCAGCAGCAGAAACCAAAGAACAGTGGGAGAGACGGAGCGAACACAGTGAAAGAACATATTATCAACCCAGGGGACTCTGCTCACAGATATCTGGGAGAGCTTAGATTTTTTGGGGGGGCGATGCATGTGCAGAGCAGGAGACGACACCTAGTACCTGAAAGAGCGTCACACATACAAATACGCTTACTCACATCAAACGTGTACAGACAAAGTTCTTACCTTCTCGTAGTAGCGCAGCTCATAGTCCAGGATGATGCCATTGGGCTGTTCTGGCTGCGGCCATGACAGCGTGAAGCTATTCATGGTGGAGCTGATCTGGTGCATGATGGGAACTATGGAGGGAGCTGTAGGGCACAGAAAGAGGAGCACAAAATCAGTACATTGATTATTACTGATGTATCTCAACCTAAACTGTATTCCCTCAGCCGCCAGGTGAGAGTTTAGATTGTGTGCGCAACACAGCTCGCCACGTTTTGGTTTGTGGAGAGGCAGGAGAGGCCTCAACTCCAAATGGGCCAAATTGATGTGTTTGTTCTTAGTTGCACTTCCCCAGTTTATGGACCAAAATGGTATCGCCCATGTGATTGGCCAGAAGCTACATGAGTTAAGCCACGGTCACACCTGCGCGAATACAATCGCATACAATGGAAGTGAACGGGAGGCGAAGATTCGGCGGCGAATTTGGCCTTGAAATTCACGTGCGACTTCATGATACAGACACAGCCCACACTTGTAGGTGTGCCATTGGCATGTTAATGTATGATTGGCTGTCTTTTTGTGTTTTTTTGTGTATTTTTCTGTTTCATACCTACCCTATTTAAATGTTTGTAATGTGTTTCATGATGCCACAATCTGAAAGTCTCACAATAAAGTCGTGCCACAAACCCTGACTCTACTTCTACATCAGCCAGTTAATTTTAATCTAAAACATGAACATGTGCAACCGTGGCCTGTTGTAGCAATATTGATTATTTAATTTAGATTCAGTATATCAAGCCAGCTATGGGACAATCACTTCATTATCTGCGCAATATTCACAGCTAATTATAGTTGGTACATAATCTGCAGTCAGACTTTTAAGAATGAGAGTGCACATTTTAAAAAAATAGTGCACAATACATATCATCAGCAGCTATCAGTACTCCGAAACAGAATCCAAGTTTAAACAACTGCCACTCTCATCTGTATGCAGGTGGCCTCCTGAGACAGGCCGATTAGAGCTTCACTCAGCCATATTCTGGCACCGCAGGACCAAATATGTGCCGGCTTTGGCCAAAATGAGGCTGCCAGATTTGGTAAAGATTTGAGGGTGTGGACTTGGGCTGAGTGTCAGCTCCAGTTAGCAGGACTCCAGCTACCTTTGTGCCAGAACGGTCAGTCACCACGAGTCTGGCGTGAGTTCAGCAACCAATTGTGTTGGATTTAATCCGCTGTTGGGCTGAGTAATTTTGTCTACTTGGGCAGAATATACAGTAGGAGCACTACAGTCAGTGTGTAATCACATGCACTAATTAAGTTCCAAATCTTTTTTAATTTCTCAAAAGTGGCAGTTGGTCCACATTTTAAATTTGAAACAATGTGGATATGCTAAACAACATGATGTAATGTAATGTCTTTTGTAAAATTTCAGTATGCCAGGAAAGTAAACAAGTCATTTGTTATTTCTTCAAAATGATGTCTAAATATAAGTAAATTAATATCAAGTACTGTAATTGCATTTTGAAAGAAATCCACGCAGTCAAATAAATAGCTTCACTGGGGTTTTGTGTTTCAATAATACCATGATTCTGCACAGGTAAATTAATCTAGTCAGTATGCAACTCTACAGTACAATGTACAGAAATGTATTAATCAGAATAGCAATTGAAGGTCATATTAAATTGCTCTAATGCAGGAGCCATTCAGTTGGACATTAGTTCAGGGACACGAAGAGAAGAGCTGAACTGTTTTCTGTAGTCATTTGACGAGTACAAAAGAAAATGGAAATCGTTAGTCGTTATGGTGACAACGCACGTCAGTGTGGCCGTGAAGTGTGGCGCAGCTTGCCGGGAGGAGAGAGGAGACGGCACGGATGTATATGGAGACTCTGGATACAGGCGGAGCTCCGTTCATTCCTATGAAAGCTGCTCAGTGCCGCATGAAGCCGACTGCTTCTGGTTTAGCGCTCCAGCTAACTTCAGTTATTTAATTGTGCGCCTCTTCTAGACTTTCCATGTGTTATTGGACCAAATGGATCAAATTCTGATAGTGACATAAGTCATTTTGCAGGGGTTGTGACACTCAAAATGTTTTATCTATGGGAAAAAGTATTTTTGGGCCCAATGGCATCACGTGACAGACCCGGTAGTTGTAATACCACCGTTTGGCCACTATGTCAAATTAGCTTCAAAGCCTGGGGGAGTTTATACAGGAGTTAGCCCGTTGCAATGGCAACGGACCTACACATAAAAACGGCCGCCACTCTGACCATCCTGCTCTGTTGATCTGAATGGGAATGTCCATTCTACTCTCATTCTATTTCTGTGGTTATAATATAGTCTTACAGTAGGAACAAGTGATGATTTCAGTGAAAATGATGCTATAATGAGCCATGAAATGTCAGGAAAAAAATATGCTTGCATCCAATAAATCTTTGCAGGCACAAGCAGACTGTACTGGATCTAAAAAAAAAAAAAAAAAAAAAAAAGGATATATATAAAGCTATACTCACAAAGAGGACATTATCTAGCCAGTACAAAACATGCAAAAACCCCATCTGTATGAACCACAGACTATTCAGTAAACGAAGCCCTTTGGAATCAAATTGGTCTCGTATTGTGATCGTTTTGGCCCAGCTGCACAGTCTCTTCCATCCTTCAGCCCCAGTACACCTGAATGCACACACACGGGCTGTCAATTAACCTAGACACTCTGCAATTTCCTGCTCAATTCCATCGTTTTTGTCCTCTGCACTGTCATCCCCCCATCATCCCTGCTCCTCATCGCTCTTCACATGTCGCTCAGAGATTGTGTTATTGGACACGAGGAAGACATCATCCATAATAAAACTCTGTAGTGTATGATGTGTGTGCTTATGCTTGTTTCTCTGTTCGGTTTCACAATTTTAAATTTCAGTTTGACAGAAGTCTGCTCTAACTGCCTGTCTTTACTGTCACAACTCCCACAAACTGTATGTTTCTTGCTCAGGTCTAATACGCATCTGATCAGCTGAGAGCATTTTCTGTTCTTATCCGTTATCTACAGATCTAAAATAATGGACTACAGGCCTAAAATAATATAAATTCAAATGCACTGAAATCGAGCCTAATTTACCATCACTGCAGAGTCCACCCACCTGTCTTTTTGCTATGATATCTCACTGTTGACATTTAACAAATCCGCAGATATCTTGTCACTGCTGACAGCAGCATCAAGGTAGTTCCTCTGTGAGGAAAAAGTATATTTCCTTGGTGCTGATATGCACTTTTTCTGCATATATTTGTTATGTTAATATGTGTAATCTAGCTCCTAAATGTCACTGCTGGCTTGGCCAGTAGCATGAGAGTGAGTTTCTAAAATCTCTGTGCAGCTCAAATTATTTTGTTTTTTCACCGGTCATGCTCTTTTTGTTTTTCATCTGTTTATTCTAAACAAACCACTGCTGCTGCTGGAAATAAAAAAATAAAAAACGGCAGAATTTCTTGTGTAGCAGAGGCTTTTTCACTGGGTTTAAAGGCCCTGCAAACATTTTTTCCATCATCTTCTTACTATAAATGATGTGGTCCTACATGCACACACTATTTTCTGCCAAACAGTTATTGCACTTCAGAGATTTCTGTATTTGTGTTTATCTCTCTGTGCTCTGGTTTGAAGTGAGCGGGGCCGAGCAGCATTTCAATCAGTTCATCAGTTGCACAATTGTTTGTTCGTGTTGGCAGCACGGCCACGAAAAACTGATCAAAATCACACAGTCTCGATAAAACAGATTAGCTGAATTTTTGAGCGTTAAACTGAAAAAAAAACGAATGCTAATTTAAACGTAATTGTTGCTTGCAGTTTTAAGTTGAACCCTTAGGATGAATAAATGTCAGAGACAGCAATTTGTTAAATAGAAATGTCACAAAATATTAAATAAAAAAAAGTACAAATTGCTTAGCTTTTATGTACAAATCAATTGCTTAAATGTCATGTGAATATGCCTCAAAATCTACTGTATGATCACAAACTCTGCTAAAATAAAATCTAATTTAGTATCAAAGTTCAAAGATGAATCCAACCAGCCGTACTCATCAAACCGATTTGTGAACATACAAGTAAATTTGATTAAAAACTGATTCCGTGGCTGCTCATATTAAGTTCAAAGCCTCGGTGTTTGTATACAGTGCTGGAAATGAATCTCCACCCCCATGTCTGCAGGCATAAATACAGCCCCACACAAACCCATGCTCTACATTTTGTGCCTATCAGCCTCTTGGCTCTCGGCCTGCTCGCTGCTGAGGCGGAGGCCTAGTCATCGCTCCACCTGCTCTCCGCTCACCATCTTTCTGAATCCTATTCAAAAGGCAGCAAATGGCACCCTCTCTCAACTAAATCATCCTTCAATCAGGCTCCTTAATTCCATTTCTTTTCCTTCTCTCCGTACTTCACCCTTGCATAGCTGCTTGATGGTCGCAGGAGAAAAGCCCCTGACCTTTTCACTCACTGTGGTTGCTTGTAAATGGTGTTTCGTAGGAAAGACGGCTTATTCTAAAGTTTTGATTAGGGTAAGTATTTCTGGATTTGAGTGTCAGATAATTATCTAAAATGTAGCTGTAAACAAACGAATGAGCTCTGTTTATCCTGGCAGTGCGAATTAATTCTGTTACGTCTGCCTCCCCTCCCCTCCCTTCCTCTCGCTCACGCTCTCTCCCTCCCTCTCTCTCTCAGAGAGTGTGAGGGCTAAGCTTCACCTCGGTGCACTTCAGCCTCTCTGCCTCTCAGGCTGGTTCACGCTCCACTGACCAGGGCTAGGGCTGCCTGGGCCGCATTATCAATTACCGGCCACAGGCACACACTGTTCCTGACAGACCCAGGGGAGGGGCACTCCACACACAAATTCCTGCAGTGGAAAAAAGGGGCTGAGGAGGAGAGGTTTCCATAGCCCCGTCCTGGTCCCAACTCAATTCACGCAGTCAGGCGCACAGATAGAAAAACATCTATTTTTACCATGTAATTTTTTATGCATGTTTTCAAGTGCTAAGTGTCTAGTGTCTAAATGTGTGCTCGTGTATGTAGCCTGGGCTGAGACCTCCGGATCACCACCGACATCTCAGATCGTTTCAGTAATTCAAATATCTGGTGTTGGTGCATTTTGATGGCTTTTAACCCCATTTGGAGAATCTTCCAGTTGCCAGAGCAATTCCTATAAGCTTAGCTCACACTGCAAGCCTTTTAGTGCTCAATTCAGATTTATTGCTCAGATCTGATTTTTATTTGATTTGTTTTTTTTAAAGTGGCCAGATTGCAACTGGTCATGGTCCTGAACTGATCCGCATGCACAAAAGATCAATGAAGACGTCACATGCAGCATGTCGTCATATGGAAGTAAAAACACGGAGGCCACTGAAGTCAGTGTTTACAGTTTCATGTATAAGTTGATGTGCATTGGAAGCCAGCGAATTTGTGAGCAGATGATAATAAGGACGAGGATGTGGAGCAATGGCTACTTCTGCAGAGGTGAGTGCGTGCGTGTGTGCGTGCACACACAGAGTCGGAGCGGTGGGATCGTGACGTGTATAGCTTCACTGAAACAGATTTGATTCAACATTTCAGGATGTCAAGGGCTACTTTTAACTACGTCCGTCAGTGGGTGCAGGCGTGGGTGAGTGACGTAAAAGTCGCATGAATTCCAGTATGACAGTTCTCACAGCGGTCGCATGGCCAGTGATTGGATATGTATCGGATTTCGGACCACATATGAAAGTGACCCAGATTTGTTTGGAAAAAAAATCTGATCTGTGTCACATGAGAGCAAAGAAATATCTGATTTGGGTTAGTGTAGTGTGAATGCAGCCTTAGTTTTGCATAATTATCACGCAGTATTTGATCAACGTGCTAACTTCTCCTTGCGAGTGCTAAAAAAGTTTCTCTATCAATTGAAAATGACAGCGATGGGAATGATATATCAGTTACTACTGACCGGCTAACATTAACACAATGTCAAACTAAATTAATTTCAACACAATGACAATTTAGTCTGATTCTTAAAGGTAGCAAATGTACAATCTGAATATCTAATTATAATATTCTACCTTTCCAACACAAATTCTCACTACACTCCCTAAAGGGAAAAAAAAAAAGACCTTTTCTCACTGGTGTGTCCCACTGGACAGACAGTGACCATGTTTTGAGAGGAAAAGCAGGAGAGAGAGATAAAGAGTGTGAGTGTGTGTGTGTGTGTGTGTGCGTGTGAAGAGCCTGTCAGAGACAATGTGTTGTGCCTGTATGAGGGTGAGGTTCAGCCCAATGAAGCACCGTTGTCCCCTCCAACTGCGTCCCCCACTGTCACCCTGGGACGATGATGCTGACAGTGATTGGTGACTGTGTCCTGCACTCCTCTCTCCTCCCTCCATCCCTCCCATCCCTTGCTCCTGTGCTCCACTTTTATCTGGCCCCACTTGCTGCCCCTGGCTTTTAATGCAGAGCTTGGCTCACCATTAATCAAAGTCAAAGCCTCCCAGTGTCTGGCTGAGACAGAGAGAAAGTGAGAGAAAAGGGAAGGAGAGACAGAGAGAGAGAGAGAGAGAGAGAAAAAAAAGTGAGAGAGGGTTTGAAAGAAAAGTGATGAAATAATGAAAAGCCTCTTTACCTTTGTACGATTAATCTACTTTGGAATACAGATGAGTTGGAGCATCATTTTACATGTCTGGCACAGAGCAGAGTCTCTGTTTTCATTATTGTTACTTCATGGTGCAGTCACTATAATTCATATGGTATGGTGAGGGGCAAGCATATCAAATGTGCTGTTCCACATGTTAAAAGAGCACGCTGGTGATTTAGTATTGCACTTCCATGACGTTGGGAGACTCATTAGAGACAAAATATAAAGAATGGTCAAAACTGATGCAGATATATCCTGACTTTTAGTCCTTTGTATGGCTCCAAAAACTCCTCCTACATTCCCCATAATCCAACTCAATAGTGGGTCTTTCCCAGGCAGCAACCTCAGGGGCTGAAAAATGAAGCCAACGCAGAAGTGCCAAAAAACTGCAGTTCCACAAATGGACACTTGAGGCTGGCTCCAAAAGCAGGTCAATCCCCATAGACCCCCATTTTAAAATGCCCAACTGTTACATGTATATATATTTTTTCTTTCTATTATTTTTTTCTTTCTTTTTTCAATTTTAATTTTTTTTTTCTCTATTATATATATATATTTTTCCCCTCCTCCCCTCCCTCCATCCCAAAAGAAGAAAAAAGTTGTTGTTGTTATTTTGTTTCGTTGTTGTTGTTGTCTGTAAACACCCATTGTACAGTATGTCATTGTGTTGTTTGTCCTGTATTGTTAAATATTGTTAATAAAGCACACACAAAAAAAAGTGTACAAAAAGAACTATTACATTAATGGATAATAAAGAGACAACCAGATGAAGTGAGAGAAAAAAAAATCTACAAGGCCTAACATCTGTTATCAATACAATTAAATAATTTATGAGGTGCTGGATTATTTACTTCTCTACTATTATCATGGATTATTATCTTGATATAAATATATATATTTTTTAAATATCACAGTTATTGTCAATATCACAACACCCTTATTTCAAATAACATATTTATGTGGAAAATTCCAAGTGACTGACTAATTTAAATGTTTTGTGTGTGAACAACTCAGTCTTTGTGCATCATCCGTATTGTAGTGTAAGTTTCAGTAAAAAAAAAACAAAAGTAGATGTGGGTTTTAAATCAGCCAAAGTATAAGTGCTCAAAAAGGTGAGGGGAAATGCCCACACACACACACACATTAAAACCTAGTGGGTCGTTGACTACCGCCTCCGCACACTTCCTGTCTCAAAGAAAAGGGAGGGGGGGCCTAACCTATAAGGCCTAAACTAGGGGACATATGCTGCCCACAGGCAATATGTTCGCATAGTAACTACGCAATCAAAACCAAAAGTGTGATTTGTCAGTGTGATCACGGCTTGCCTGCAACAAAACAAGCCCTGTCCATCAGTAATTATGATAATAATCATTATAAACATTATTTGTATCGCATATGTCATACAGTGCATAAAATTGCGTTAAAATGTTTTTAAAAGTTAAAGGTTGCAAACAAATTATTTAGAATTCAAAATACAATAAAACTAAGTAGAAAAAATTAAATATTTTAATGAAATAAGTGGGGCAACAAGAGACTATCTTAAAGCAAGATTTAAAAAGTCTTGAAATGTTTTTTGTTTTTTTTTAAGGAAATTACTCAATAACTTGGGTAGTCCAGTTAAAAGAGCACTGCAATAGGCTAGATGACAGAAGACCAAAACATGAATTAATTTCTTTGCATCCAAAAGTACAAGATATGGTCTACATTTGCTATATTTTTTAAGTTGCAATACTTTTTAAGCAGCAATTTAAAGTCGTAAATAAATACAATTGTGTGTCATCTGCATAGCTGTGAAATTTCACACCCGTGTTGTTGTATAATTTGACCCAGTGGGAGCATGTACAGTGACAATAGTGGGCCAAGTATGGAGCCCTGTGGAACACCATATAGAATATGATGAGTATTTGAAGCAGGTTTACCAACGCGGAAAAACTTAAATCAGTGAGGAACCAGTTGAGGACCTTTCCAGAAATTCCAACTAAATGCTTTTATCATTCCAGATTGTACAATTGATATTTGTTGTGGATGTTATTATCACTAAGAAAGCTATTTAATTGTTTATTTACAACAAAAACGGGCTGAAACAGGCCTGAAAATATTCATAATAGATGGATCAAGATTGTTTTTCTTAAGCAGAATTAAGTAGAATTAGGGAAGCCTGACCTGCAGTGGATGCAAAAGGGGACGTCATCATGGGCTTGATAGGAACGCATCTCATGCAACATGTCCAGAATGGGAGGGATGGAGTCTGGTACACCGTGATCGGGCCAGTTGAAATAGTGCAGCTGTTTCAAAGTTCGGCTACACTGGAAAAAATAAAATAATTGTAGACAATAACAATGCAAGCCTCTTTTCAGAGCACATTTAATAACACAGTCATATATCTGTTTAAGACAAACACATGTACCTTCATTTTTGCTACTGTATCATAAGGATTTACACAAATCAAATGATTTTGGTCGTATTAGTAGATCCTCCTGTCTCAGATGTCAAATATGACCACATTACTTTTGAGATTTCAACAACTGCCTCTAGTCTTTGTAGCAGCTAACAACAATGTCATCTGATAATCTCTTGCTTGTCTCAGGAGAATTACAGTTATTCTCACAGTCAGGGTACAGTATAAACACTACTTACGCTGCGATAAGTCACCCTTAACGTCCTTGTAAGGTAATCTCCTTTATTTTCCTCAGAATCCTGGGAAAAAAGCCAGCAGTGTATCTTTAAGGTGTGTACTTATTCTTGCTGTTTTAGTGTGAATTTCTTTTGTATTGTATTAATAATAGCATTACCCAGTGTTGTATGACACAGATGTTGTGTGACGATAGTGTGAGATTATTATCAGCGTGTGTTATGGAACAGTTCTACAGGAACCTGTCAAAGTAGGAAGTGCGACTGCGAGAATAAAAATACTCACACAGTAAACTGTAAAAGGCTCACAAACAAATGGCTGCTCTTGTTTCTGTGGCCAGTAGCGCTCGCACTTTTTCTACAAAAAAAGTAAAGAAACGTTTTTCACATTTTACATTTCAAACAGTTTTATACCATCTTACAAACACGACAAAAATCTACGTATCAAACCAACACATGCAGGGCCATTTCTAGCTTTTTGGCGGGCATATGCAAAATGTTGTTTGGGGGCCCTTTTATTTTGTGAAACTATGGTGGGGGGATTCAAAATCCTCTAAGGTGGTCTGGGGGCATACATTTAACATTTAAACGCATCAATCTGATGCAATTTATGAGCAAAAGAAGCTAGATTTGTAAGAGCTCTTAACATATTTTTTTTCTCTCAAATTCAAATCAAACATCTGGAGTTGACCCAAGCATTTTAAACCTGCAGAAAATGATAATGAATGGGAAACACTGGGGCTCCCCTACACCAAGAAACTCCTGAAAACTTACAGGATTTACATCTCCCAAATGTGCATAAATGAAACAGATGTAGCATATTCCTTAAAATGTTTGAGTGAGAGACCAGTCATTTTATGCGGTTGCATACTTTGCACATAGCAAGAAACGGCCCTGAACACATGCAGTGACCAAGCATGGTGGTTTATAAAAACCACAGTATGCTGAAGGTAAACTGACACCTAAAATGCAGAAGTATGGTTTACAAGCAATGGCACACAGTTTGTCTGTTGAGGAAAAAGTGGAATGTGGAAATGTAGAAAAAGTGGTTTTACCTTTCCCATCTCAAATTCTCGACACGCCATCACTACGACCTACAGCCGAGAAGTTCAAAAGGTCAGTTTATGCAACCAGGGTAAAACATCATGCTAATAGTTTTGAGAGCAACATCATGTGTTAAAGGAGACATATTATGAAAAAACTCACTTTTTCAGTGCTTGTGCACATACATTTGGGTATCTGGCGTGCCTACCAACCCACGTTTTTTGTTGGCTGCCCAGATCATAAAACATATTCAATAAATCATTCAGATTTGGCTCCCCTTCGGCCGCGTTCAGACCGGTTTCTTGTGCTCCGGCGAAAATGCACATTCTCATTTTGAATGTGGGTCGAGGGTTTAGGCTGCGGCGGTGAGTGCTGCAGGGGCGGCCTGTGGCGAAAAGTTGAAACTGATTCAACTTTTGGAGAATCGCAACTCAACGTCACGCTGCGGTGACCAATCATGTAACATGTAAAGATTATTTTAGAATATTTTATTTGCATCTGGTCTGAACACAACATTCAAATACAGGTATATTCAGACAGACAGTATGAGGAAAATAATGTGTTTTTTGAACATAAAGCATGTAAACATGTTCTAGTAGAAACCCAAAATACAAGAACCTAAAAATGAGCATAATACGTCCCCTTTAAAACAGCTTTTTGCGTCCACAGATACCTTGACGTTGTATTCCCAAAGCATCCTCAAGAAGTCCAGTACTGTGTGAGGCAGAGGACCCTGAGTCGCAATGTAGGCCCTGGACCCTGACACTCCCTGGAGACGAAACACAGATTATAGTCACGAGTCGGAGGATGTAAGTAACATTTGCACAAACCACATCAGTTACATAATATGTGCCTGTACTGTGAATGAAATGTATAGGAATATAAATCATTCTCCTTACAAGGACACTGTTAATTTACCTTGATGAAACTGGCGTTGATGTACTCTGTGTCATTTTTAGCTGTGGTGAGAGTGAGCTTCACTCTGGTGTGGTCAACTGAAGAGAGAGAGGAGTATGTCGTGAGAATATCAATGTCACCTTTTTTTCACGCCCATACACTCATACAGAGAATAAAATAGAATTAGAATAAATTAATTTAGTATTTGAAGAGTTCATTTGCAAAAAAACAGATAAAAGCAATTCTTAAAATGAATAAACCAACACCACTTTTTGATTGACAATAAAAAAAACATGATTTATGAAAATCAAAATATTTTGAGACATCTTATCAAAAAAAAAAAAACATCACTTTGATTGATAATCCCTGGACTAGACATGAAAAATATATGATTCAGGAAAATAAATAAAAACGGGAGATATTGGTTTCTGCACGGGCATTTTTCTTGATACTAGATGGACATATTTCACATCGTCCAATTATAGTAAATATTAGAAAATCTTGTATTTTTTACAAAATAAATCAAATATGATCTGTCAACATAATTTGTCACACTTGTACCACATGAACCTAGTAGATAATAACACATTTCTTTTCTTTTTTTTAGCTCACCAATAGCACTTTGCATAATTTCAGGTCATCATACACATAATTTAGAACACTATTTGACTCATTGTGTTTATGTAATTGCATCTAAATGTCATGCAACCCATAATACTGTAAGCTTGTGATTCCGTGATCCATCTAGATTTTGTTTTCAGTATTAATGTGCTAGAGGTGTGAATATATGGAGGTCAAAAAGTCATAGTGGCCCAGTCATATCTTATCTGAACAGCCCTGATGCAGAATTATATTTATCATCTTGTGCAGAAGTGTAAATGAGCAGAGCTTACAGGGAACAATGTCCTTGTATCGGTTCTTCTTGATGTTCTCCTGCTTTTCTGCTGTCTTGGTGGGGTAGGTCTTGTCAGTGCGGTACTTAATTGACTGGCTTTTTAACCTCTGAAAAAAAGAAAAAACAGGAGAGAAATTGAATCCTACTACATTCAATTACATCATTTTAGTCATAATTCCTTGAAGCCATGTGAATGTCAGGGGACTTTTCTCTCTCTGTATACCACACAAAGAAACACACTTTTCAGCCTGATTCTACACTGCTGATAAATTACATGTATGTACCTTTATGAAGCTTAAGGAGTTATCTGTTGTCAGAGAGGTTACGTTTCAACTGTATTCTATATATATATATATATATATATATATATATATATATATACAATTTTTTTTTTTTTTTTCATATTGGTGGTTGTGTGCCTTTCGATGCTTTCAGGTCATAAATAACATAAATAATGTTACTGCTGTGACAGAAAATCTATGATAGTTGTGGCACATTTATATTTTCAATATTTTTGGTATTTTTTACAGTATTTCCATAGTTGTTCAGTCTAGTGCTGCAACTAATGATGATTTTCCTTATCGATTAATCTGATTAATTCTCGATTAATTCTCGATTAATTCATAAATTCTATGGTCTATTGGATGTCAGAAAATAGTGAAAAATGTCCATCGCAGTTGCTCAAAGTCCAAGGTGATGTCTTTAAATGTCTTGTTTTAAGATATTCAGTTTACTATGATATAAAACAGAGAAAAGCAGGAAATCTCCATATTTCAGAGGCTGAAAACAGCATTTTCTGCCATTTTGGCATGAAAAATTGAAAAACGATTATCAAAATAGTTAATATCGACTAATCGATTGGTCGTCTAATCGTTGCAACTCGAGTTCAGTTTTACAGGTCAAGAAAAAGAGGGGGCGAATAGCAAGCAAAGCAAATTGTTGTGTGACCAATCGCACAATAGGCATACATGGTCAGTTTTTATATGATTCAACCCTGTATGACCAGAATCTATGACTCACTTTACTAGAAACTGACACTTACAAACTGAAAGGATTTCCATCCGGAATTTACTGCGTAGGAACGTCTGACACTCAAATGAAAGTCATGGCACGTCCATGCTTACAGGATTTGTTAAGACACTGGTCTTTTTGTTCAGAGGCCACTTCTCGCAGTTCCAAAGCAGTCTGCTAAAGGCCTTGCGGACCATCTGCGCCGCTAACACCACAGAGTGCTTTTTGTTCTTAAAGGAAGTGATGCAATAGACCCCTTCCTCTGGAGTGGTCGGGGAGCAGCATGTGAAGCGCACAGCGCTGTCCTCAGGCACTGGCATGTCACTCATCACCATAGCAGCAGCCCACAGATGATGTCATCCTGGGTGTCAAGACTTCTGAGGAAGACTTTTTTTAGTGCGTATATATGTGCTTGTGTGTGAATGTACATGCACGCGTTGTTATATGTATACAACAAGACTGATAAATGAAGGAATGATTAGACTTGAATAATTAATTGAATACGCTTTGTTAGTTGTTAAAGGGATAGTTCGGATTTTTTGGAAGTTGGGTTGTATGAGGTATTTATCCATAGTCAGTGAATTACCTACAGTAGATGGCGGTCGGCACGCCTCCCAGTTTTGAGAAACAGGCAGGAGGACAAACATGGAAGCGAAACAATGTACTGCTGTGGATGGGGGCAGCAGCTAAAAAATAATCAGTATCAGTTTAAGTGTACGCTATGTTTAGAAACTTTTCACCACTTAACCTTGCTGTCAGACGGGGGAATTGAAGACGTTCTATGCTCTCATCAAAACCACCAGACTCCTTTGACAAAATCAATACTTTTACCTCACAGAACACAGTGGTTAGTGGTCTGCCGCTGCCTCGATCGGTTAGTTTGTTTGTTATTGTGTAACTTTGGTGTTTTAAAAGGGTTAGAAACTCACAAAACTAACAAGCAAACTAACCGATCGAGGCAGCGGGAGTTCAGCAATTCCTGTTTTTCCTTCAGGTAAAATTACTGTTTTTGTCAATGGAGTGTGGTGGCTTTGACGAGAGCATAGATAATGGCTTTAGTTTTCCCCTGCGTAAACTTAAACAGGGCTGTCTGACGGCATAATGAAAATATTCTAAATGTAGCGTACACGTAAACAGATATAGATTTTCTTTTGGTAGCTAAAATATGTTTTGATGTGTGGCCCCATCCACTGCTTCTCCAAACTGGGTGCGTGCTGACCGCCATCTACTGTAGGTAATACACTGACTATGGATAAGTAAACTATCCCTTTAAATGGTATAAGGCATTTGCCTATGGGTCTTCCTTGTTCGTGTGCCTTCAATGACAAGCATCAGTGCAAAGAGGAAGCACAAATGTGGCGTTACAATAGCAGTTTGTCACTTCCCTGAACATGACGCCTTTTGTGAAGGTTTTGGAAGTCTGGAAAACTATTAACAGTTTATTCGGTATAAAGAAACATGACATGGCTTCTGATGATGTGATAATGAAAGCCACGGAAGAAAATCAGTCTACTATGCGGAGGATTGATCTTCACAAAAGTACTTCAACAAAAGGAACATTGACAGTTGACTCACCGAAAACTCCCCGGCAACGCCATTCGGTGCCTGCTCGTCCGCAGCCTCCTGCCTCTCCAGCTGGGCCAGGAAGCTCCTCAGTATCCAGGCTTGCTGCTCCATGGCTGGCTGTACACTGCCTGAGACAGGGCACCTTTCACAGGCATGTCAGGACACCAAGGTCCTCGTCCAGGGGTCATGGATTAGGGTTCGTCAAGACTTGGGTTCAGAGCTGTGGCGCTCCTGTTGCTGCACAGAGCACTTCTCTATTGCAACTGTCACATCAAGGAACTATTGTGAGGGAACGTGTGAACTGTCTTAGAGGAAGCAAGAGTAAGCTAACAGGTTCTGTGGTCAGATTAAAAATATTGCCGCGCCCCCTTGGGTGTCTCTCACTGGGTCCTAAAGTCTCCCGGGTGTTTCATTGCACGACAGCGTCGCAGAGGGGCTCGGAGGGAAACACCCACAAACAAAGTGGGCCACACATTTATGCATAATCTCCCAACAACTGCTCCTACCCAAAGTCAGAGTGCAGTGCAGGCAGTCTAGCCTGTTGGACAACATTCAGGACTCAAGAGGAGTGGAGGAGGGATGTGGGGAGGGATGGAGGCAGAGGGAGTGGTGAAGAGAGAGGGTGTCTGAGAATCCTGAAAATCCTGATGTTCTGAGCCAGCAATTGGCAGCAACCCACTGCACTGTCGAGGTCTTCATGTATGCCTGCCTACTTTATGTCCACAGTAACCATTTGTTTTGGTAAACCACTGCACAGTACTGACGAAATACGAAAGTAAAGTCTGTCATTTCTCCAAACTTACTGTGATTTGTTTAGTGGGTGAGCAGTTTCTAATTTGACTAAGTAGGCTTTAAAAGAGCAATTGGGAGGAGCTCTGTTTCAAGGAACTATGAGCAGAGAC
>JAOVVB010253455.1:0-20028 GCA_028570985.1 Heterobranchus longifilis | reverse complement strand
CCCATGCCTACTCTGAAGTGTGATATATCTGTATTTACATTATGGACGACGTCTGCATAGGTGGCTCAAAAAACTCTCCTTTTGACGGATGCGAAAAAATGCAGGAGATCGAATCTGTTCTGAAAACTTTAATGACGTATGAAAGTTGTGTTTGTTTTTAAACGTGCGACAACTTCAGACAAAAAAAATACGGACTCAGTGCGCAAAGACGTTAAGTGCAATATTTTCTGACTGCACCAATCAGTGATGCTGTCAGAGGGGACTTTTATTGTTTATTGCCCAAAATAAGAAATTAACAGAATAAATTATTTGAAATTTAAAGAAAAAAAAAAGTGCATGTGAGGATATATTATGATGTGTGCACAGATTATCTGCACATGGAAATATATCTGAGGCAGGAGATATATTCCACATACATCCACCCTGTGAAGAAACGGCAGGATCAGAGAGGCAAATTAAACAAGAGCAGGCAGAGCAGGTGGTGTTAGAGGTGAGGGCCAAAAACAACACAAGCTAACACCGAGGGTGTGTGGTGAAACAGAAACTTTTTTTACATTTTAATTTTTTAAATCGTGGAGACGTTTAATGTAATTAACGCAGCCAAACGTCAAACCCCCCAAAATAGAAAACACAGGAAATGTTTTCCCACATAAAGGTCATGCAAGATAACAGAAAAAAACTGGAGGAGTGTCGATGAAATAAACTTGAATAAAAGCAGACATACCATTAGTCGGATGCCTGGCAAACGACACAGAAAATCTCTTTACCGGCGGCATAGAGAACAGCTCTGAGGAGATAAGAAAGGTAACTGGTGTTACTGGGACTGCTGGTACCTGTGTCTGCCTGTTTGCCAGTGATGTGTTTTTTACATGAGGAAAAAAAAAAAGAGGAGAGAAAAACAGGATGAGAGGGAGAGAGTTGGCCCGTTGATTCATCAATATGTGTCTGCCAACCAACATGCGTGAAAATGAGGGTCGACTCTGAATAAACAAAGAGGAGATATCAGAGAAAGTGAGTGGTTGGAGTAAATGATGGATGTTTTGGCTGAATAGTAAACATGCAGGAGCAGTGACGCTGGACTTCGATTTAAAGGGCGTTCAACTGTGACAGGAAACAACCTGAGAATCCAACCTCCTGTTTCTTCTTTTCCTTGGCTGTTGACTAGTTCGACATTGTGGGAAACACTTATTTGCTTTCTTGTTGAGAGTTAGAAGAGTAGATTGATATCACTCTCATGTCTGTACGGTAAATATGGAGTGACAGACAGTAGCATGTTAGCTTAGCTTAGCATTAAGGCTGGACACAGCTAGCCTGGCTCTGTCCAAAAGTAACTAAATCAGCCTACTTGTACTCGTAAAGCTTACCAATTAACATTACATTGTATTATATATTATGTCATGTTTTTTGTTAGGATAATACATACAAAAAGCCCAATATTCACTTTCCTTTTATCCCTGTTTTTGGTCTCCACCAGGTCTTGAGGGAAATATCTGGCTCTTTAGCACTTTAAATGTTCTACTATCACCAGCTAGTCGATAACTGTCTCCGTACTGTCTGGTGCCGAGCAGGTAGTGTACAGTTGGTTATTAGATATTTTACAGGCCGCTCACACTCCCAACTCGTCAAATAGCGATGCTTAATCTGGCTTACATGGTGAACAGTGCCTGGATAAAGCCTTAATTCCTGTCCATACAGGAAGTCCATGTTCCCGTTCACTACGGGAAACAATGACTACAGAATCCGAGCTATCAACCTACACGCTGAAAATGTTACATTCTGAAGAAGATTTGGATTGTGCAATAAAGCAGGCCAGCTCTGCTCTTTCGGTGAATGACTGTAAAGATCTACAAAGAATATGTTTACAACATTTTTCCCTCCCAACACTTTTTTGCAGAGGCACCGCCCAGGGCGATTGTGATTGGTTTAAAGAAATACAAACAGGCCAGGGAGTTTTTTCACTATCCAGGAGTGAAAAGCTCATTGAATCCAGACCTTCTCCCAGCAGCGCTGCGGAGATGGGTCTGGCTACGTGAGACTAACCGATGCTTAGTCAGAGGCCCATGGTGTTTGATACTGACGCACCCTTCAGCATCTGTATGAGACGCACCAGGCTTTCAACTAACTTTAACGCAAACCCACTCGCATCATTATTAGACGATCAGAGCAACTGATGTAGTATAAAGAGTGAGAAAGTCCACGTGAGGAGAAGGCTGGGGTGGTGGATGGGTCAAACAAACTGATTTTCACCCAGGAGACCGCTGAGGTTAAAGTTAGTAACTTAGTTTTTTTTTTCCTAAGCCTAACCAAGTAAGCGTAAAACAAAATAAACCTATGTTGGAAGTTTAAATGGCACTATGTTCATGTAACAAGCGGAAAGTGACACGCCATCCCTGACACGTCCAAAACATTGGAGGTGTCCGTTGAGCGCCACTAACCAAGCGTCAGTATTTGAAGAGTTGGGAGTCAGAATGTGTTGGATTTTTCGCTGATAAAAGCTTCCTGCCGCGGCTGAAAACGACGCTATGAGAGCAGTGAGTGAACCAAAACATTAAAGTAGCAGCTGGACAGCTAAACGATGAGCTCATGGTGCCAGAATGCCCCGTGGAGTTGAGGGGAACTGCAGGTTTATCACTACAAGCGACCCTCTTCACATACAAGTCGTCATGTGAGCCATTGTTACATAAAAAAATATTGATTATAGGCGCTTTAAAGTAATGAAATAACCGGCTTCTGCAACTTTAAGTGGTACTGTAATAATAGCAATGCAAACTTGACCAAACCTAATCAGAAAAAAAGTGATGTTTAGGGTTGGTCTCTTTTCCAGGATCAAGGATCACTAAATGATTGTAAGAATATCCACTTTGAAATAATTAACAGTAGGGCTGAGCCATATGGAGAAAATAAAATATCACAATATTTTTTTGTAATGAAATACCTCGTGATGGTATTGTACTGTTGAGTATTGGTGCTTTCATAAAATATTTACACATTGAGATTTTTGATAAATAATCATCAGTAGCTGGTAGGCTGAGTCGTTACCGCAGCTGCGTCTCATCCCCTCTCTGTCACTCTCTATAAAAACATAAAAACACCGAACAAATATATCTTTAAATAATCATCAGTAATGCTGATATAATGACTAAGTGGAAGGTCTGGTAAGTTCAGAAAATGACATCCCTTTAGGGTAATGCAGTCTTTAAAACCAGGAAAAGACAACAGTTACCATACACGATCTCCAAAATCTAAGACGATAGCGAGTCTCATATCACAATGTCAATATAATATCGATATATTGCCCAGCCCTAATTAATAGTGCTAAATTACACTAGGTTTTAAATCCATTCAAAACAACACATTTCAAGGTGGACAGCCGGTTGGGAACCAAAACCCGAGAACCGATTAGAACCGATAGCAAGTTGACAAGAACCAGGGTACTCATTAAAAAATTACAACCGAATCCAACTAACTTTAAATTGACCCATTTTAATGAAACAATAAAAGTCAAAGCAAGCTCTGAAAAGAATAAATATTTTTGTTTTCTACACATTTTACCTCTTTTTTTTTTTTCTCACCTTATTGGAATCGAAACTGGGAATCGATAAGCACAATCGGAATCGATAAAATTCAAACGATACCCAACCCTACAGGTGGTGTCGATGAAGCGGTATTTGAAGTCATCTGATTGCGCTGTGGCTACGTGAAACAATAAAAGGTTGCTCTAAAATACGCTCATCACCAACACTGCAGGTCACTTTAAGGTCTTCAGGGAGTTCAAACCAGTACCTTTCACATTTCCCGTAAAAAACAATGATACGCTGTCCTGATGCAGCCCTCGCTTAAATGAACAGCACTGACGTCAGTGCAACCCCTCACCCGTCTCCCAGAGAACATAACATGATGTAACAGAACTGAGAGAGGAAAAGCATCCGTTTGCTCCTGGCAGTGTGGAGCCTTGCAGTCAGAGTGACACCCGGTGGATAAACTGAACAGCTCGGTGTTTAAAACCTGCAGTGGGGGAAAACAAATCCCTGCCCTGTTTGTGCAGATCCATATGCATCCATATAATTGGCTAGTAAAATTATCTGCCGCTGACTTAACCTGAGGATGTGACACATTCATCTTTGGAAAGCACTGCACAAACGTGTGTAACTAAAACAGCTGTGACCATGAGAATGATATCCGATCCTTATGTTTGGGATAATTAAACGTGTGATAAGGACCCCTGGTGGCTGTGAAAACAGCTTGCTTGTACTCGCCATCAACAAACATGAGACGGAGGGAAAAGTGTGGGGAGGGAGAATGCGACTGGGGATTATTTAAAGGTGGATTATTGGGGCTTGAAAATATATCTGTTCCAAATAACAGGCTGAGTTTCTTAATGTAAGGATTACTGTAAATTGTTAATGGAAAAAAAGCCAGACTTCTGGCTTCCAGACACAAAAACTACTCTACTGTGGATTATGAAATTAAATTCCCTGAAAGAGGATACGCACTGCAAAACAACATGCACAGAGAGATTGAACATTTCAACACATTGAAACCCAAGCAGAGTGATCAGTGAGTGGACATGCTGATCTGGGAAAACATTGATCGCCGATAGCTGCGGTACACCACACAGTCCAATGTCGGGTTGCATGCTCAGCATTTGCTGCACAGCCGATCACTCTGACGTCAAATCAGTGCCCTTATCATGCACACTGCGAAGTAAAATCACTCAAGAAATGTGATGCAACAGATTGAAATTGCTGGTTTGTTTTGGGAAAGAGAGCAAAAGAAAACAGGGAGCTTTAATCAGAAAAAAAAGGGACAATACTGAATGTCCCAAAAATGAAAGTGGAAGCTTAAGGATCAAAAAGTAGAAGAAAAAAAGAAGATTATTCTAAAGCCAGAAAGAGAGTTTGGAGACCTTCTCAAAAAAAAGGATAGAGATGAAAAGACCCGCCGTGTGGAAGAGGACAGACAGTGGTGTGAACATACCGAACATGCTAATCTGGCACGGCAGACTGCCGGGGGACAGAGGTGGTTTTCTGTGGAGGTGGTGGTGCGTGCGGACGTAGTCCCGCAGGTTGGGGGCGCTACAGGACACCCCGAGGGCGGAGGCACTGAAGAGGCCAGAGCAGAGCGACCCTGTGTGAGGAGGAGCCGGGGGAGGAAGGTGTGCAGGGTGAGTACTAGTTATTATTACACACCATGCCATTATTCATAAACAGATGCCATGGGGAGATTTTGGCATTAATCTGTGTACATTTCTGTGTGAAAACCCTGTAATTACAGTTCAGGTGATTTTCATCCTTTAACTTGTATTATTGTATATTATTGTAAAAAAAAAAAAAAAAAAAATCACTTTCAATTAATGGTTTATATGGAAGCCCTGAGAGGCAAGCAACTTATGAAGTTTTTTTTCCCCAGGATGATTTTTCCACATTTTCAACAACAAACACTTAAAAAATTTGCCTTTTTTTCTCCTGTTTTCACAGACGGAAAAAAGAAACGTAGAAAAATGATCCTGGGTGGAAATTTAAAAAAATAATAATAATAAAAATAATTCTCACTTGCCTCTCAGGGCTTCTGTAGGTTTGAGATTCATTTAAAATTGTTTAATGGACAATCTGAAAACAAAGCTGCTATTTGTTCCTGGAAATAATAACGTGCAAGCTACAAGGTTTTCACAACAGTGACCTCATCTATTAGACCTGTGCATGTGTGCATATGTGTGTAAACAAGGCAAGAGTGAGTGAACAAGTGAATACAGAATGTGTGTGTGAGTGTGAGTGCGTGTGTGTGTGTGTATGTATGTGTGTATGTGTGTGTGTTGTATGCAAAAAGCAGCAGAGGCGTGACGAACAGAGTGGAAATGGGATTGTTTCAGACCCCCGCTGTGTACAAACCCTCTGAAGTTGCAACAGCTAAGTCTCATGAATATATCCTTTTATTTTTTTTATTCTAATATTTTCAATCAATATTGAGTTTATAGACCACACAGAAGAGGAAATATTATCTTTGGAAATGCAGAGAATAAAATATTCTAAAAGGTGTCTGCGCCTCCTGCCGTTGTTCTATAAACAGTATGAGGGTAACGCAGCTCGCTAACAGAGGTCGTCGCTGACGCCTGCTGCTCTTGTCGGTGACCTGTGCAGTCAGTGTTGTTGGTGCTGCTGATGAACAGGGAGGGATCACTCAGCAGCCTCACACTTTCTATACATAACAAACTGACAGGCTCCACTCAGCGGCTTTAGATGGAGCTCCTTTGATGTTGTGCGAACACAGAACCAACAGCTGCTTTCAGACTTGTGATAACTAAGCACTGAGTGACAGGGTGATTAACACATTTAGGGAGAAGTTAGACTACAACCATACTACATTTTATACCTGCTCTGATTTGCATTGTCTTGTCTGTCTATAATAGGCTTGCTTCCTCATTTAATTATGTCTTTAAGGTCTTAATGTGCAAACAAAGAGAGATAAACAAAGAGATAAACTGCGCTGAATACAAAAGTGAAGCAGCTAACTGTAGCTGAGTATAATATACAGGTTTGAGACTCCCAGTGAAGCATGCGTGGTAGAAACTGCTTCCACAGAGTGACAACACTCCCCGTTCTCACACGTGTGGTTTTCTCCACACCACGGACTTTCATGCTCGTGTGAGTGTCACCGTGTTAGCAGGTTGTTGGAGGTTACATGCCCTTGGAAAGTGTACACACAGCAAAAACAAGAATCCTTCAAGGGTTCTTTCATTAGAGGGGAGGTTAAATCAGTTTGAGAGAGGTAGTTAAAAAGACCTCTGATACAGCTGATTTGGAACATTTTAGGGCATTTTAACACTTTATGTGCATCATGATAGAGGGGGGGGTCACGAGGAACTACACAATCTACACATTGTGCATAGTAGATACTTAACTATACCTCCCTTTATAATGATAGTGATTTTAAATAATATACAATATATCTTTCATGGGAGACTAATTCTTAAATGGCATGTCCTGCAGTTAGAGGAACAAATTATCTTAAAACTTATTGCTGGCTTAAAATCAATACCTTTTTCCGCACAATTAGCTCACACGTCATCCTGCTGGGTAATATATTTTATTAGTGTGCTCTACAAATCAATTCCAAACCCAATGGGTACATCAGGTGGGCACAGTTACATTGCTATAAACCTCTCATTGTGTGCATGAGCTTATTATTTCAAATACAATGATGTGAATTTATATCCAACTCTAATATGTGCTTGCTTATGTTGCCGCTTTACTATTTTTGCCATTTTTAGCAATATATACCCATATATTTTCTTTTGTTTTCAGGATTATAACCTGCGTAAATTTATCAAACCAGGCACGTGTCACTGTCTGGTAACACTACAGCTGTTTCCTAATTGCATACAACAAATTAAATCTATTTTGAGTATGTGTCACTTTTACACAAAAAAGCTTGACTTGTTTTTTTTGTTTTTTTTTTTTGTTTTCTGTTGATGTTTGAGTTTGCTGTTTAAAATATTGTCCCAGGATGCAATGGACAAAGGAAATGGAGGAGCTTCTAACAGCTGCAAAAAAGAAATCAAATAAACAAAAAAATATATTACTGTATTAAATCTATTGCTTTCACTTTATCAGTTAGTATATAGTACATACCGTCTACAATTAGTATGCAGTATGGGATCATGACACAGGTAATATGTTTGTTCTGCAATATCATCTACTTTAAAATAAAAAGCTAAATGGCAAACATCCGTGAACAGAGTCTAATGATTCAATCTGATCTTCAGTAGTTTGATTCGTTTCGTTTACAGATCTCAGAAGGAATAGCTAGAATCACAGACAGTATGTTCCCAATGTTGTCACTTCATCAACGACACATAACAGGGGTATCGGTACGTCTCTGAACTCCATGAGAAACCAGAGATCCTGCAGTTGGCTGTGAGCGCAACACTCCCCGCTGACCTCTCGCCTGCATAGTTTGGAGTCTGATCCTGTTTGGCTGCTGCTAAGCTAAGCTGGGGTGGAAGCTATGTGACTGTCAGAAAGAGAGACGGGGGAGCGGGTGGGGGGGGGGGGATGGAAAGAAAAGAGGGAAAGAAAAACAGACCAAAAGAAATAACGGGGGGGACAAAGAGAGAGAGATGTGGAAAGGCGGGAGGGCGAGGGAGAAGTCACAGCCGAGGCTTGTGATGAGGGGAGGATCAGTGATGACAGCTGGAGATAAAATGTGTTGTGAGGTCAGTGTGTCTTTTGGCATAAACTCTCACTCTTACTTACACTCACTCACACTCACTCACACTCACTCACACCAGAAATGAGGTGCCCACCTAAGCCACTTGCTGGTTTGATCTCAGGAGACTGGCGGGAACACGAGGGGAAGAGTCGGTGGGAGGTGCAGCCTTTGGAGGACTGGGTGGGGGAGGTCTCAGAGAGGACCTGAGTGGGGCCATGGAGACCAGGGGTTAAGACTGAGATGACTGCCACAGTAAATGAGGGACCTGCATCTCTCATTCACTTAAACAAAACAGAAACACTTCCAGTGCCTGAACTGGACCAAATAAAGGTGCCAGTACTCTAATTCAACAGCTGCATGACACGATTATCGTATGTATCTTGGATATAGCCTATTTATTTGCATATCTTGGTAATATATCCAACTTCAAATGTATTTTTGTATGCATTTCATTACATACAGTACATGACATAGATTTCTAGTTTGTACATAAACATATATTTGGTTAAAAAAAACCATGCCGGTACGCAATAAGAAGTAAGGGTACTCATGGGAAAGAAATCATAAGTGCTGGTACTCAGTACTGCTGAGTACTGGCCCATTTCAGGCACTGAACACTTCTGTTACAAAAAAAGAAAAATAAACAACTGCTCAACTAAAAAGAGACTAGAACTACTATGTGGGGCAAAAGTAAAGACCCAGTCTGGTATCATTATTAGCAGGATTCCTGAAACACTACAGGGTCTGGTACCTCCATGGAGCCGGTCTTCCGGTTGCGAATCATTGGGGACCTTCGCTGGATGTTGATTGGCTCAGAGAGGGGAAGTGCCTGGTCCAGCTGGTCCTGGGAGAGATCCTCCAGACTGCCCTGATTGGGCTTTTTGTCTTGATTCTGATTGGTTAGAGAACACAACAAGGAAATGATATATTCTTGTTTTGAACCACATGCAAAAAAACCGGAGCTGTCCAACATGACAATTAAACATGACCTTTTTAAACATCGTTTACTGCTACAATGAATTGACAACATACTCATCTTCACATATGACTGGCAGAATATTATGAACTCTATATTTTAACCCTCATCCTACCAACATATTTAACATACAAGGACTACTGACTGGGGTCCCTGGGGACCGCTAGAATAAACTAATGTAAGAAACAGCCATCATAGCAAAAATGTTAACTAATTTCTTCTCAAGATATTATTAGTTATCGTGTCATGTAATGTCATCTGAAAAAAATACATTATTATTTTAGGAAAGTTAATTAATTTGCAAATTATGCAAACGAAAATAGACAGAGCACATGAGGAAATATATGCATCTTCTTCAAAATATCCCTACCCCCTGATAGTGTGAGACTTTCAATTAGGACCCATGGCAAACATTTTATCGAGCTATTTTATTCTATCTATTAAAACAGCAGAGGTTGTATTGGGTGCTTTTGACTGGGGTCCACCAGGAACAATACATTGGTATTTTTTAAAAGCACAAATTAAAACAGAAACACAAAACAATGCTATTAAGTCATTAGGAACAAATTGATTGACAAAGTCATGAAAAATTGGAATGATAGAATAAAGCACCTGTGAGATATGACAAAAAGTATACCTCTGGGGTCGATGGCTGTACCTTCTTAGTTGATTAGTCGAATAATCAGTTGTTGTGTTCTTAGCCAACTGAGATTTTGTTAGTCGATTTGTCAGTTTTTATGCTGTTTTCATGCTGAATAACTTATTTCCAAGAAACTTAAGAGCACATCTCTGGTAAACACAAGATTTAAATTGGTGCTTTTGCATGATTCTTTATGGAGAAACTCAGTTTTACAGATCTGTCGAATAAATCAACTAATCGATTAGTTGGCAAAATTGTACTGGGGTCAGCGGGTACACCCATCGGTAGGATGAGGGTTAATGCAAGGACTTGTTTTATAGCATTTCCTCACTAATATGCAAAATGTACACATGCATGTACACAAGATGCTACAAAGTCAGATGACTATGATTACAAGAGAAACGTGTGCTTCAAGTGTCAAGTTTCTGTAATTTATCGTCACAGACGTTAAACAGAATCAAAAGAATGTGTCTTCAAACAGACAGACAGACGCCACAGCGACATAATGGCCCGCATACCATTGTGTCTGGCAGAACATGAAGCTTTTATTACACATGACAAAGGCTTGATATTGACAACATTGTGTAGCAGTGACTCACTGTACATGATCATTTTAATATTTGTCCTGTAGACAGAGCTGGGTATTATGTAATGTTCTTTGTATGTTTGAGTGCACAATACTGTGTTAAAAGGTTTGTCATCATGGTAACTCGAAGCAAGAACCCCTGGATGCAGAGAGAAGAGGGAAACTAGGCTAAATCATTCATCTCATTCCTGCAATTTTATGCATCTTATGATGTGAATGGTGCATAACTCCTGTCAAAAAATATAAATTGAAGGAAATTTAGAGGATATTCTACTTTGCTTTTTTTGAGGATTTAATGATTGTCGCTATATTTGTGAATTAAAAAAATGCACAACTTTAGAATTCAACTGAAGGCAACAAAAACTATATAACCCTGAAAAAGAGCGAAAAATGCAACACAAACAAACACGCTCACGCACCTCTGAGGAGGCTGGGCGGAAGCCGAAGCCAAGAGGCACGTTCTCCTCATCTTCACACCCTTTGACTCCTGGACTGAAGTGAAGCTCGACATGGAAACGCTCCTCTGATGAGGGGTCCTGCTCACGACGCACAGACAGAAACCTCTGCATTAAACTGCAGTGGTAAGCGTGAAAGAATATAAATGAAAAAGACACTTTTGCTGCACAGTTATGCAGCTCTCTGTAAGCTGACCTTATTGTTGTCCTCATACAGCATGATGACGATCTGTGTCATGTAGTTGAGTTCAGTCACAGCACTCAGGTAGTCCATGGCCTGTTTCCACTGCTGGTCCTTCTCCTCCTGATGCTCAAACAAAAACATACATTCTGTAAACTCATGCAAACGACACCTCAGACATAAACACACAAAAGAAAAACATGTAAAACACCAGATAATATATGAAATAAAATCGTCACACCATCACAAAACAAAAGGTTTTATGTTTGAGACATTAGCCTGTATTTACAAACAAAGAGGTAATAGCTTTATATGTGATATGGCAAATATGTGTATACACAAGACAAAACATTTTTTTCAATATACAATTATACTGAATCATAGCCGGCCCAAACCCTTCTGTTATTATTGCCCAGCTCATGGCTGTAGAGTAAGTTGTGTATGACCAATAATCACACACATGTTTCTTTCATTGATAGAAATAATTGATAATAATTAGTCCTGAGTGGCCCCTCCTGGTCATTTAGTGAAAACTGCAATGAAGTTTAAGAAGTAGAGAACATTTCTGATGTTGAATTATGTTAAAGGAACTTTTAATGCTCATTTTCAGATTCATACTTGTATATTGGGTTTCTCCTAGAGCATGTTTACATGCTTTAATGTTCAAAAGACACATTCAATTTCTCATTCTGTCTGTCTGAATATACAGTATTCACCCTCTGTTTGAAACGTTCCACTCTTTAAACCCTCCTACACAAAGTTTGGCCATGTTTAATATGAACATCCAGCATTTTAACATTAAGAAAATAAGGAAAAGCTTTATAGGTCCCCTTTAAACTAAAGTCTATATAATGTCATCCAGCAGACCTCTGCTGATAGATTCTTTATACCCACAAAACTCCAAAAAGTATCTCCATCCTTTTCTAGATCTACTCTCATAAATGATCATCAGCAGACAGAAAGAATGAAACACCATCACTACTCAAAGAAAATGGTCAGAGATGATAAAATCAGACATACATCCAGCAGTCCTCCGTAGCGGAAAACGCTGAGCAGCGAGTGAACGTGGCTCTCGCTGGTGAAGTAGAGGCGTGTGCGGACGTGACGACCAGGAGACATCACGCCACGAGAATACCTGAACACCAGGGAGACAAGAAACGACACAGAGCTTATCAGTCGTCAGTGACTTCAAACATACACAAACACAGACTGTATACATGTGCCCCATCTATATACATGTAAACATGTTTGTGTGCGCTTCAGTGGCGGCTTGTATTCTCACAGGGGGTGCAGCTTGTTAACGGCCTCGTCCTCGTGGGTCCTCTGCAGGTCCAGCTGGATTTTCTTCATCAGAGGAACACAGTAAGCCTGAGCGATGTCCAGTTTCTCTGCTTTGCTGATGCCGTACTCCTGATATGGATGATATGAAGGGTTAGCAATTTGCAACACTTTGATCCACTTCTTTTTAATCTACATATTCATGATGAGGAGGAGACAGAGCCTTATCTCAGCATATTTTGGGGCAGAAGTCAGGAAAACTCTCTGGACGTCACAGATAATAAAAACACACAATCATGCATGGAGGCCTGGTTTTCTGTGACTTAAAATTATGTTGTGGTATGAATTTTTTTAGTTTTTTATGGCATACTCTGCTGCTGAGTCACACTACCTTTTTTGGTGCAACATTTTAATCTCGCCACAGGGATCAACAAAGTTTGATTTTATGCTCAAAGGAAAATAAAATTGGTTTGATGAACACCACTTGCGTGCAATAAACTCCTCCAGATGATTTAAGTACATAATTGAATTCTCTAAGTTTACAACTCTTACAGTAAATTCAATATTACAAAATAATTCACTAATGGAAGATGTGTGCATAGTTAAAGCAGGGCGTGAGAGAAGCTGAAATGAGCTTTATGCTGAGCTAAATGTGTCTTTAACCTGTGGTATGACGATGTCAGCCAGAGCGCGGGACAGTCTGAACAGCTCCAGCGTGTCCTCTAGTCCGAGCGAGGCGTTGTGCTGCGTGTCGTATTTGATACAGTCGTAGATGTCCGGGATCTTGCTGATGTCATAGCGGCCGTTCTTCATGCGAAAGTCTCTTTCTAGTTTGGACCAGCGCTGCAGCATTAACTCCAGCGTCTCGCTGTGGTACAGCTGCAGGTCTGAGGGAAAGCACAGGATGACTCATCTCAGTCTGAATGTTAAAAAGATAATTGTCTCTGAAAAGATACTTGACATTTCACTACATGGACGCATTGTAACCTTTTCTTCTTCTGTCTCATTCATGATGGACATAACCAAATATCTCAGATTTAAATGTGCATTATGTCATTTTGTGCCACTGGAGGTCTCTCACTCAAAACAATAACAAAAAAAGATGCAGTTTGGTGACGTGGTGAAGTAACGTGGGATCGGGGGAATTGTGTTCACCACCACTGCCGTCATTGCAGTCAGTGCTTCCTGTTAGGATTCCTTTCATTTTCATCATTCAGGAGGTTTTTAATAGGAGCCGAATTATTCGCAGAGATCTCCTTTCACGTTAAAAATCAGTGTTTCTTCAGTGGACAAAGGACGTCTCGGAGGGGCTGCGAGCCGAGCTGCCGCTCAGCTTGTTTCTCTGATAACTTAAGATCCAGACGTTCAGGAGGTTTTTACTGGGAGTCGGATTATCTGCAGAGGTCTCCTCCTCCCTTAAACACACGGACCCGGTGATTTAAACCAGTAACACCGAATAAAGCAGTTTCACGTTAAAGATCTCTTTCTCTGACGTTGTTCTGCTCGTCAGCGGAGGAGCTGCGAGCCGAGCTGCCGCTAACGTTTGCTCAGCTTGTTTCTCTGATAACTTAAGATCCACACGTCCGGTGACTAAAATCCTTCATCCAGTTACAAATAAACAGTTAAAAACAACCAAAATCCAAAAAGTGTAACTTAAAAATGTGCCTTAAAACTGGATAAAAAGTCAATTTATGACAGCTTCTGGCAGACAACCACAAAGGAGATATGACGCCACTGACAGACGACCAAATGTAACAGACTTTACTTTGAGTAAAATTAGATTTCTCTGGATTTGAACATTATTGGAAACATTTGGGATAATGCAAATACAAAACTCAACATAGGTCTAGTAGTTTTTAGACATTTTAACACGGGAAAATTACATATTATACCTTTAAATCCCAATAGGGCATCTGCAAACCTGAAGAAAGAAAAATTTAAATATTTCCATTTTAAATCACACAAGCAAGACTTTATATGAATTATATGCTTTACGCATTTCATTGTTAACATCTGAGTATTATACTTGTCCTTAGGGTGAAACCCTTGCCTAGTATATATGTGGATCCTTTTTTTTTTTAAAAGCTCTCAGTTCAGTAATTCGTTTACATGTTATGTCTTTGCGATATTTGATAGATGTTTTAGCTGCTCTGTTTATGGCATCTAAGATGTGTGGAGTGAGCTACAGTGCATTTTTTGTATGATAACCAAATGAACTGAAGGAACATACTATATGAAATGCATCTCTTTTTGTTTACTCAAGGGAACAGGCTTGGCTGGTAGTGGCATTTAACTTTCTGTATTTAGATGATTTTATTCCACGGAGGAGCTGCTCAGAGAGCTCCTGCAGCGTGGCAAATAATCTATAGGTTTTAGACGGTCAGTAGATAGCTCTCACATATTCCGGGGGTAAAGTCAAGATCATCCCCTCGCAGACAGACATCACAGACCCATCTCTCTTTCCATGACATTATGCATGTACAGAAGATTAAGTCATTTAATAAAAGTTTGATTATCTCTCTCCTCAGTCGACTCGCTTGTGTTCATTAAGACTAATTTGATGTGATGATACCATGCCACTGAGTCGGTAATGCAATGTGACGGTGGCGGGGGGTTCAGTTCCTCCGCCTAACTCCCGACACACACACACACACACACACACACACACACACAAACACACACACACTGGTGATGATTCAACATGCCAATCACAAACCTGGCTGCATAAAGGCCTCCATCCACCCCACAGAACCGTTATTACGCTCAATGATGGATTACTGAAGGGACCTACCGGGCACAGGCCCAGGGGCCCAAAGTGTCAAAACACAAAATGATCACAAAGAGATGCTGAATGACCACAAACATACACAACAAAGACGACCCAAAATAGATACAAAACCACCACAGAGATGAAAAACGACTACGAGGAGATGCAAAATTACCTCAAAGACGACCAAAATTACTACAAAGAGATGCAAAATGACTAGAAAATAGATCCAAAACAATCACAAAAAGATGCAAAATGTTTAAAAATAGATGCAAAACCACCACAAAAAGATGCAAAACGTATATAAATAGATTCAAAACATTTACAGAGATGCAAAATGACCACAAAGACACACAACAATCACCAAATGACCACCAAGAGACACAAAATGACTAAAAGTAGACTCTTAGAGTTTGGGTGTCTTGCTCGGGATGGGGGGCCTCGTACATGTCTGTGCCCAGGGGCCCATTGTCTCATAATCCGTCCCTGATTACACTATTGAAAGGCATTAATTCTCTCACCTGGTGACAGAGTGGCGAGGGAGGCACATCAGGACTAATGTCAGCTAAATCTCCAGATAATGGCCTCTCTCTGCGGAGGGAAAGTGCTGCAGGCTCTCTCTGTAATCCCTATTTAGCATTTTTATGAAAAGTTGTCGGGTTTGTCATTTGGAATAGTCACAGAGAGGGCAAAGACAATTCATATCTGCCTCCAGTTTGTCACAATAGGCTGCTCACTCGCTCTTACATCAGACCTGTACTTGAGTTCAGACAGCATCAGTGAATTATAGGTTTCCCTGCGAGTGGAGTGGACGTCGTTTGCCAGCGATGGTTGTAAAGAGTGGATCTCGGTTTTTTGTTTTGATGGTTTGCAAGAAAATGTCATGATGTCTACTCGGCTTGGGCGGTATCTGTTTTTTCATACCTTCATCTGTCTTGCCATTTAACCGAGGTATAAGGTCGGCCTATATGACTATTTGTGTGAAAAAACAAGTATTGTTGTTTACTTGCGTACAGACCTGACAAAGCACGAATTCAGACTTTTCATGACAGTTATTTCAGCGTACTTTTGATCCCTTTATTGCAATTACATCACGACAAAATCTGTTTATTCTGAGTTCATTCCGCTGTAGTAGCAGCCGCACCATCTGATCGATCCAGACTCCATTCAGAAAACAAACATTTTAAAAGTTGTTTACTTGTTGTCTTGTGGACAGACGTGACAAAGCATGAATTCAGACTTTTTTACAAATCTACATCATGCTGTAGTCATTTCGGTGTACTTTTGAGCCGTTTATTGCGATTAAAAATCCTAATCTGTATTTCTGACGGTATTGAAATTCATACCATCGGGATTTCTAAATACCCTGGTATACCGTGATACCGCCCGCAACAGATGTTCAGTAATACACCCACCAGAGGGCAAAACAGAGTTGAAAAGTTTCGGACAACAACAACAAACAGGACGGTGGAGGAGGTCGTAATGATGGATCTCTTAAAATCTGCAGCTGTTAACAGTTAGCAGCACAAGAACCACTTCCAAACTCTGGAAATCGGTCCGTCTGAGAAGCACGTGAACGCACCATACGTCACTCTTTTATTTTTAATTCCTATCTGTTATTGCTACAACATAGCGCAATAATGATCACGTGTCCCGCCTGGTTGTTTTGTTTGTATGCGCGGCTCTGAATAGACACATCTTAGTGCATTAGATCCTGAGAGGCTGATAGTGCGGACAGAGATGAGAGGCAGGCCTTATCTTGTTCTTGTAGAAGCCCAGCCATATTTCATTATCAGTTGGTTTCATGCTCTTGGTTCTCCGGCCAATCTCCTCGATCTGCAGGGTCCCCGGTGCAGGGAAGCACTCATCCACGCAGAGGATGGCAGGGGTCAGGACGCCAGACAGAGCCAGAACGGATGGGTGGGAAGATACTGCACATATTTCTGCAATTTCCTCCGCCTGTATTCCTCCCGCTCGGCTCTGTCGCAGCAGCCCGTTTTCTCTACCGCCAGCCTGAAAACGACTCGTGACTTTTATACCTCATTATCTCCAAACTAAGTGGCGTCCCAGGTGACACTTTAAAGCCGCTATTCAAATCCAAGTGTCCTTGGTGATTGGGAAAATATAGCTTTTCGGTCCTGCTATCCCAAACTAATGTCACCCCGAGCCTTTCAAGTTTGTGAGATTTCTCCGTCTCGCCCGCCATGAAAGTGTTTTTTGATGTGGTGCTGCACGGCCGGCCGTTCTCTGGAGACAAACAGAAAAACGTGTTGGAGCCGGAGCTGCAATAACAAGACCTGAGACGCCTCGCGTGCACTTCCCTCAACACCTGGACCCACATGTGGAGCTGCCCTTTGTTGAAACGCCCCGTAAAAGTTCACAAACAGAGAGGAATCAACTAATGGCAGTCCAAAGGCCTGACATTTACTAAATGGCATAATTTAACTCATCAGAGGAAATGTGGAAGTAGAGGACAGATGGGACTTTTTCTTTTCACCAACACAACAGATGCAGAGGGTTGCGACAGCGTACTCGGGCAATTGTAGGTTAATAAAAGAAAAAAGAAACTACGGAGCCAGACGGAGGGGGTAATATTCAGAGAAAAAACTTTAAAAAGATTAAAGTGGCACATTTATGAGAAAAAAACTTGAATATTCTCTGAGACTAAAGTGGAAAATATATGAGCAAAAACTTTAATATTATCTGAGATTAAAGTTTTAAATTTACAAGAAAAAACTTGAATATTCTCATAGATTCAAGTGGTACATTTCCGAGAAAAAACTTGGATATTATCTGAGATTAAAGTAGTAAATTTATGAGAAAAAACTCAGATTCACGAGGAAAAGGTTGGATATACTCTGAGATTTAAGTGGTAAATTTACAAGAAAAAAAGGTGGATAGTCTGAGATTAAAGTGGTAAATTTACGAGAAAAAACTCAGTTTTACTCCCCCAGATCCGTAATTAAAAAACGTTTTTTTTAAAGGTTCTCAGCACCAAAAGGCAGCTGGATAATAAAAGCTGTTTCATCACAAATGTGACCACAAATCTGAACAAATGGTCATAATAATAATAATAATAATAATAATAATAATAATAATAATAATGCCAATGAATTTAAAATGATAATGCTACGCTGATAATGCTATATTATTAGCCAGGAATTCATAGATTTAAAAGGCTGTATTCCATTTTCAGACATTTTATTACAGTTCTGACGAGTGATTATTACTTTATCTGGCAGCTGTTACATTATCAGCTGTTATAAAACATATCCAAACACTTTCCATCTGGCCCATTTTATCAGCGCAGCTGTCACCGACATCACTCTCTCGCCAAAACAACTTCAGTCTTCCCCTCATCACCCATTATCCTAAAAACACAGATCTATTTCAGATGGCACTACAAATTATTCTGCTCTGTCCTTTGGCCTGTCGGCTGGTGTTTCCAGCCGTCCCGCTTCTATAACTTTTTTCATTTTCTGTCTTTAATCTTTGGATAAAATATTTGCTTATTTTGCTTCAATAATGTAGTTCTTAGTGGCAATGTTTTTTAAAGAAACAGTACTTTATATATTCTTTCTATATCTATATAAAAATAGAAGGATTCATTCACATTTTTATTTATTTTCCTAAAACATTTTTCTTTAATGTCCAATCCATTGAATATCACTCAAACTGATGTTTGGTTGTTTTGATAAGATATTTTAAAATATTTAGATTTTCATAAATCATGTTTTTTTTTATCATGCACTCAAAGCAATATCAATCAAAGTGGTTGATTTTAAAAATGGCTTTTTATCTGTTTTTGCAAATGAACTCTTCCGAGTAGAACACAATTCTCTCACCCCCAAAAATCTAATCTGCCTCCGTAAATAAAACATGCTGAATGCAATTAGCCAGAAACCCACTTTGATTTGGACTTCAATATTCATGAGGAAGCTCCGCAGGCGGAGAGGGATAAACACAAAGCACCTCCAGCTGACAGAGTACGCAGGGCGGTTTGACTTTTCACTGCATTTAGAATTAATGAAAGAGAAACATTTTCTCCTCTAACTTCACCTGAATGTCTCTCTTTTCATGCAGAATCCCCCGAGGCTGCAGAACACTGTCACACTCATATGTTGTATGTCATATTTGCTTTGTATTCTGATAATAGTTGGTACGTGTTCTTCATGTGCAGAATAATAGTCACGGTCAGATCAAGACGCCATGGGGCAAAAGTGAAATTAGTTTTTTATGTATTTATTTAGGGATTTTATTCAGGAGATTGCACCATGGAACACAGAGCTGTTTGAGGTTTCACACACACGTATGTTCAATTGATCATAAAACATCTGATACAATCATATGAAGCTTTCAGGGGCCCTGGGGCAGTTGCCTGTAATCCGGCCCTGGTACTTACTTTTAAAGATTAAAATAGTTGTTTTTAGTCATGAATGTAATTATTCTGGGGGTTTTTGTGTCCTAGAATGGGCAGAATACTAATCTAAGAGAATACTATACTTGTATGCCATATTTTATTTAACCTTTGCACAAAATGTGACCTAAAAAAAGACAAAAAAATACTGTTACTGGGGCTTTTGGATTCTTTCCCCCCAGGCTAATCAGCGGCCAGCCCTTGTGCCCCCTGTGTACAAAATACATGAGGTATTTTTTTCCCCCGCCATGCATTGTCTCCATAAATCTCTCACCGCTGTGGGAAATTAAACGCTTCGTATGAACGCCGTCGTCACCTTGAGACTCCGACCTGCGGAGACAAACAACAAAACTCTACATGCACAATGTGATTAGCATGGGATTCACATGGATGTTTTTATTCGGGTTTAAGCACACACACACACACACACACACACACGCACACGCACACACACACGCGCGCACACACACACACACACACACACACACACACACACACACACACACACACCCCTCCACCG
>JAOVVB010253446.1:17500-20028 GCA_028570985.1 Heterobranchus longifilis | reverse complement strand
AGAGAGAGAGAGAGAGAGAGAGAGAGAGACAGAGAGAGAGAGAGAGAGAGAGAGAGAGAGAGAGAGAGAGAGACAGACAGACAGACAGACAGACAGAGAGAGAGAGAGAGAGAGACAGACAGACAGAGAGAGAGAGACAGAGAGAGAGAGAGAGAGAGACAGACAGAGAGACAGACAGAGAGAGAGAGAGAGAGAGAGAGGGGCGATCATTATGTCTTGTACACACTGGGCGTGAATAAAATAATCTACTCGCTTAATTCGTGCGAATTTGAACGCTGGAATATTTTGATATCACTCGCGTCATTCGCGCAAAAATAGATGTGAATTTAGGCGAGAGGGGCGGGGCTTCCCTAGTGAAGGGAAGTGCAGCCGGTGCTGCTAACTGGGGCAGTGCTAACTTGCTAGTACAATCAATAGCTGTAATCAAGTAACAGTTTCACAATTTACCAGATAATCCGACCTCCTCACTCACTTTCCTCCAAACGAGCTCCTTTTTATTCCTGTTCCGGTAAAAATATGAGGTGGTGTCGTCGAGCTCCAGGTAGCCGCACACGGAGATTATCAGCATGTCCTCCATTTTTCGGATGAATGAAATCTCCGGCAGTACGTCCTTGACATCATACGTCACGGGAGGATCTCAATGCTGATTCCATTTGCCGCCCAATTCGCATCATTCGCGCCGCCCGACCGGAACTCGCGTCTAATCGTGTCTTTACATTGACTTTATATGTAATTCATTCGCGCGAATTAATTTATTCGCGTCCGGTGTGAACGGCCTATTAGAGAGAGAGATGAGGGCGGTGAGATCGAAAGAAAAATGCATGAAGAAAGAAAGGAGTGAATAATCTATTGAAAACAAAGTAAGAAAGAGATGAAGACACACTGAAAGGGACATGTGGTGTGTGAAAACATGAATATAGCCCGCATTCATGAATTCATTTGACCTCCTTTGTTTAAATGTTGTTTTTCATGACTAACAATACCACCTACAGTTAAGAAGTCAGAAGTAATTTTAGGAAAAATATCTCTCTGGGACCAGCGCTTTTCGTAAATGGCCTCCCGGGAGAGCCAAAGCATCAGACCTCTGCAGAGACCAGCATCCAGCTAATGTAGAAGGAGACACTCAGACTTTCTATTACTGAGGCCAAGTGTTGCACACAGGAACATCTGTCATCTATCGCAAACATGAAGTTGGTCTCCAAGTGGCCTGGACTGAATGTTGTTTTTGTCAGTTGGCGAGACTTGTCAAGTGTTTTACTGCAACCAGTGAGAGAATTTACTGAATGCTGAAGGTAGAAACACCATCTGAACACCATCTGTCCTAATGTGTTTTCTCTGCGTTGTGATTGATCAAACGAAAGCTTCCAGGTGGCCTAGTCAGGCAGAGAAAGTACAGCCTACAGTCTGAAAGTGAGATCTTTTTATTCTCTGTCAAATTCTCCTTTTTAAATACTAGGAGCTTACTGGACTCTTTATTTACTATTTAGAGCTGAAACCTTTACCAGCATAGAGTTAAGTTAATTTGTTAAGCACGATTACAGGGAATGCTGATCAACAAAGTTGTTAGTTGAATAGGGTGAAATAGGGAAATAATAAAACACATTTACAGAACAAACACAGTGTAGCTGTGTGGCTGTATTTAGTTAAGACAAGAAAAGAAAATTTTATTTATTTATTTGAGCAGACAGAGTTGGCTATGCTTGCTGGTTATTAATAGCTTGCTTGCTAAGTTAGCCAATTTATAAGCTAACATTGTTTCTGCTCCCACCCAACCGATTTATTGTTGTCTCACTATGATATTTGCCTCAAAAATCCAGTATCAGTTGTACTCTAATGAGCTGGTAGCAATGCAAGATAACCTCTCTTACAAAATAAACTGATCATGAACATGTTAGTCTCGCATAGCCAGACTTATCTCCACAGCACTGCTGGGGGAAGTCTGGATTGAATGCCATTTCACTCCTGGATAATGAAAAAAAACTCCCTGGCCTGTTTGTATTTGCAATCAGGGAACCCATTTCGGTGGAACACCTCTACGAAAATATTGTAGACATATTCTTTGTAGATCTTTACTATCATTCACTGAAAGAACAGAGCAGGCCTGCCTTATTGCACAAAATACAAAAGTTCAAATCTTCAAAACATGTTGTTTTCAGCGTGTAGGTTGATAGCTCGGAGGTTGTTGTTTGTTTCCCGTAGCGAAGGGACTTTAAGAACGGGGACACAGACTTCCTGTGCAGCCAGGAAGTAAGGCTTTATCCCTGCACTGTTTAGTAGCTCGTCAGAGTAGAACATGTTGAATTGTATTCATTATATAGTTACATACATGCAGTCACTTATGAGCAGTGTTTCAGCACAGTGATTTAACTGTTGACTGACTCAGCTTTTAGTCCAACCAACAAACGCTCTGATTGTTTTGGTTGTTAGCCATACATGAGAGCTAGACCACACCTATTTGCATAAACAAAACACACAAAATTTGAGATGTGGGTTGTGGTGTGAAACCAGGCTGGCGTTATTTTGTCTCT
>JAOVVB010253446.1:0-12500 GCA_028570985.1 Heterobranchus longifilis | reverse complement strand
TCACAGTTTGACATTTGCTTCCCACGATTCAGTCCTCACATCCCACACTGACTCTACATAAATACAAGGTTTCTACATGAACTATAGAAAGTGCTGAGGACTATAGAGAAACAAATTGCTGTAGATGACTTCAAATCAAAAGGAAATGTCTTCAGTTTTCTACCTGTTTTCTTTTGATACCTTCTAGTCTTACTCGTCAGACATCCACCAGCAGTACTAGTCTTTTATTGTAGAACAGAAAGTCTATATTCATTAATAAATCCTCTTGGGTCTCTTTTTATAGTACAAAAATCATAATGGAGTTTTGTAACAGATATGCTCTCGATAGCCCTGGAGGGAGCGCTGATGCGGGTGTAGTTTTAGACTCTAAAGCTTTAGACATTGACGAATGTTCCAGTTAATGAAGCAGCTGAAGCATAAAGGTTAGAGCAGATTTTATAGAAATCTCAGTGGAAAATAAATAAATGAAATGAATGAGTAGCTGTTATTGTATGTTTTATCAACATCTTCTGATAAAGTACTAGCCTACTGAGCAGAGCATCAAATTATCATTGGTCATAAGGTAAAAAAGAAAATATGACAACATTACTTTCAAATTGCCTAGAACTGTTTTGTTTAAAGCTGCGTGTCCTCCAACAAACACCATGACTTTTCTGTATTAACATTAAGGCATCACAGTAACAAATGTACAGCCATTTCCAGATAAAACACTTGAAATTTAACTGTTTAACTTAAAACAAATGTCCTTTTGAAAACCACCAGTACTAGCATCTAAAGCCACCAATAAGGGCTTTTCATAATAAGAAAGTGTTGCAAGCTGAATGGCACATAATTAATGTTAAGGGATAATTATGTGATGTTTTAATTAATCACTGAGGGGGAGTTGTCCTCCCCCACTCTCTCTCTCTCTACCAGGAGGTCAAAGGTCAAGGTCAGCTGGAAAACTCAGGAGCGTGTGGGTATTTATTCTTTTTGCCCTTCAGCAGTGCAGGTGTTTGACGACATGGAGGTCGTTCTGTTTAAATAAAATAAAATAAAATAAAATCATGTGTATTTATTTAGCACGTTTAAAACAACCATAGTTGACCAAAGTGCTATACAAGTTAAAGTTGTAACGATACCAACATTTTAAACTTTGATACGATACAAGAAAAAGTCCTTGGCACACAAAATAGGATTTCTTTTTTTTCCCCCGCACAGTGCGGCTAGGCCTACATTAAATTAAAATAAAATTATACCTCAGTTAACTGCTGTTTCTTATTGTTTTATATTTAGTTTATGTAAAGCATTTTGTACAGTGCACAATAAATAGTGTACTTTAGTAACCATATCTGGTTACTTTCATCACTGACAGAAGTTTGATACAATGTAAACACTGATGTGTCTGTATTAACAGCAAATTAACTCCAAACTGTACCCAGCTGAAGTACTTCAGTACATGCATACATGAGCGTTTAAACATGGATTCTGCTTAGCGACCCAGAGACTAAAGCCCGGCTCAGACTACAGGAGTTTCGGGCCGATTTATCCCCGTTTCACCCCTCCCGAACATCGGAGGAGAAATCTGCTCCGGGAGCTTGGTCAGTACCGATGTTTGCTTCAGATTATCTGTTAATGTGAGCAGTTTACAGATCCAATCTTTAACCTCCAAAACTGCTCCAGAATCATCGGGGCCATCCCAATAATGATCAAACATGTTTGATATTTAGGAGTTAAAATCTGGATGATTATGTCAGTACAGAGCAGCTGACAGTGTTACCAAGCAATGTTAAACATTACAGCCTTTTAGGCTAACGTTAGCTAGCATGCTACCATTAACACATATTGATATCCTCAACCATTTCCTCATCCAGACTCGTTTAACCATCTGCTTTTGTTTTTGTCTCAGTGCGGAGCATTATTCCAGCAAGTTGTTGCAACATGTCAGTCTCCGTTTTTACAATTGCTTCCTCTTGAGATCATGTGAGAGAGATCACGTGATGCATTCCTCCCTCTGGCCCGATAATCTTAATAAATATCCTGTGGTGTGTGGTGCTCCATTATTTTCAAATGTTGTAGTGCGTGCATGTTTGAGATCAGAGAGCAGAATATCTGATTCTCCTTATGTGTGTGATGCAACCCGATTTCAAGATCAGCTAGGATTTTAAAACTCCTGTAGTCTGAGCCCAGCTTAAGGCTGCAACTAATGATTAATCTGCTGATTATTGTTGTTATGTTTTTGATGAATTGATCAATTGTTTGGTCTACAAAATGTCATAAAATTGCTTGTTTGGTCTCACCAACACTCAAAAACCCAAAGATATTTACTTTACTTTCACATAAAACAAAGAAAAGGAGCAAATCTTCACAATGAAGAAGCTGGAACAGGGAAAGCTACTTTAACAATTCATTGATTAATATGCTAATTATTTTTATGTCGATTTACTAATCTGTTAATCGACTAATCTTTGTTCAGACCTGCAAAACAGGTATTTTTTCTGAGGAAAACTGGCAGGTTGTTCCATCAGGTGATCTGACTTTATCCTCCTGTTACCATATTCCATGAAAATTTGCCTCGTCAGACTCAACTGCATGTTTTCAAATCAGTAACTCTCAGCGAAGTTGTTTATTTGTTAAGCTGCAAGGATTTGGGATTAATGGAGACAATGCACCACTCTCGCTCTCAGATTAGCCGCCGGCCAGCTTAACACGGCGGAGGGGAGCGTCTGAGGAAATTGATCACATGATATTGCAGACCCCTCATTTAGATTAGAAATCCATTGATTGCAATCATACTCATGGACACACACAAACTCACAGTTCTACACATGTAAAACACACACACACCTCCCTCCGGCGCGTCATCATAACATCCATGGCTAGAAAGGATCCATCTTGTGCGAAAAAAACAAAACAAAAACATGAGAGTTTGTGCTGCAGTTCAACTGTGTGTTTGCATTCAGCCGCAGCTGTGCAGTGACTACATAGTTGCTTAAACTACCTGAATGTACAAACAAAAAAGCTGTTCAAACGTATAACAGCTGTAAGCTTTACAAGATATTTATTAAACATATATATTTTAATCTTTTTTATTACACACTTTAGTCCCCCTGGTGTTTTTGTAACTCTTTTCTGGCCACACCCCGGCGATTGTCTTTCTCTTTCACCCTCTCACTGAAGTGCTTTAAGTCACACATACCTGTTTTTGACTACAGATCAGTCTGACCAGATTCCATCTTTAGATAAAATGCAGGGAAAACAAAACTCCATATTCCGAATCAGGCATCCAAAAGCCATGTTTTTTTTATTTTTTTATTGTACACTGTCCATGAGAAGGTTCTGGTTGGCTATACTGTGTCCCTCTGTCCTCCAACACTTGCTGAATGATTATGTCCGGTCTATCAGGCCCCAGTTGTTTAATTTCTAGCTTTTCTCTCAGAGTCAGCCTTTGGAAAAGGTGGTTTCAGAAGCGATTCAACGCTGTTTAGTGGCAGAGATGTCGCGACTATCTTCCCGCTGCAGGAAGCGGGTCGGCTCTGACTTGCTTGTCTGACTAGTTTCAATTGACCACAGCGCCCCAATGGCCCCATAGACACTGCATTGTAAAAACCCTGTCATCAAGTTAACCAACAGCATGACAACAGCATGCAACTCAATGGAGTCTGGCTTGTGGATCAGTAATCTAAAGGTTTGACCCTTATATTTAAAAATAAAAAAATAAAACTTGCATGCAAACCACACATTTTATCAACATTTTAAACATAATAGATAAATTATTTAATATGTATTTTAATTAATCACAAGTGCGGCGCCGCTCCTTCCGCCACTGCTTAATGGCGTAACCTCTGACCATTAAAAAGAAAGCCCTCATGACTCTCCCAGCAGAGCTGCAGACCACTGTGATCGTTGACATACTTCATTAGGTCGTCTTATTAAAGTATTAGCCGTCTTATGTTACTGGATAAATACTAGAATGGCGACATTAGATGGCTTTCCAATTAGTGACCAACTTGATTATGTAAATGCAGGGCAACACTTGAAATCGGCTTGTCCCAGCTTCTCTTGCACACCAGGTGGACTTTGAGTGATCCTCGTGGGTCAAATTGGGTGAACTGTCAAAAAAGACCTGTTACTTAGAAAAAAAATAGGTAACTACTACTACTTCTACTACGATCACCATTACTCTCTGTAAACTTGGTGTGACGTTTATTTTTTTATTTTTTTTTGGTCTCACAAAGCAAATCGTCCAGTGGCCATTATCTGCTCTCCGCAGGCACAGTCGTCGAGTTGTTAGAGAGGCAGACCTCGAGCAGGAAAGTCGTGACCGATGCAAGCTTCCATCAACAGAAATGGTTTTTTTTTGGGTGTGTGTGTGTGGGGGGGGGGGCAGACACTGAGCCCCTACCTGCTCAGTTCAGATAAGAGCATCAGCTAAACGCAGAAATGTATTTCAGAGACACTGGCAGTGTGTTGCACTGTTAGATGGACTGAGAGGACATTGTAAAGCCGATGCAGGAAACTGGCATCACTATGCTGCCGGCTCATTTCCTTGAGAAAACCTAGTGTTTGTCCAGAATTAGTGCTGGCAAACTAAAATACCAGTTAAAAAGTATTTTTTAGTTCAGTTATTTTTAATGTACCAGTTCAAACATACCATATTTTGATGGGATATATCTTTCCCTTATATGTTTTTGCCCTACTTACATGTAATTTTACCCTTTTCCAATGCCGTTATGTATGTAGAATCAGTTAATGTGAAACATGATTTAATTCAAAACTTGTTTAAGATTGGACATATTATTTTTAAGTTTTTGGTGGCCTCACAGATGCTTTGTGTGCCACGTGGAAATAGCGCTTATTTTAATTTAATTAAGCTAATTAACTTTCAAACAGTGGGGAAACAGTATCTTAAATATTAGCACTCTACTGTATGTAGACCAACGTACGAGTCAGACAATCTGAAGGTTTTTAGCCATGCTATAGCTGCTCTATGGACGGAGGCGTCGTCTGTCAGTCGACTTCTTTAATGAAAGACTGAAATATCTTAGCAACTAAAACTACTTTCTTACAGACATTCATGTTTCCCACATGGTGAATCCGAATGACTTTTCCTCCAGCACCATTATAATGTTGACTTTTTAAAAAAAAAATCAGTTTTGAGTAAAATGTCTTGTCAGCTATCAGATATATTGCCATGAAATTTGGTACACACATCAAAGTCTTCCACAGGATGAATTGTAATAACTTTGGTGAACCTGTAACTTTTCAAATAGCACTGCCATCAGGTCCGAATTTTAATTTGTCCAATACTTTTGACCTGCAAAATGACATTCGCTTTAGCCTCAGTTGTGTTCAGTGCTATTTTGCGAACTTGGTAAACATTATACCAGTTTAACATTAACATGTTAGCATTGTCATTGAGTCGCTGCTGGCGTTAGCATTTAGCTCAAAGCACTGCTGTGGCGAAGTACAGCTTCACAGTTGTTATAGATCCACTGTTGTGTTTTGATTTAATTGGCTCACAGTCAAAGTTACTGACATACTGTAGCTGCTTATCAAAACTGAGTTCTAAGACCATTTTCTCGTGTTAATTTAAGATCCTGATTGTGTTTCCATAACTTACTGCATCTCATCTCATGAATAGACAGTATACTGTATGTACTACTGTATGGACCTGTACTGTATATGTTTTACATTTAGAGTGTATCAGCACATGCATCATATTGCTGTATGATCATACATTAGCTACATATATTTATTCATATATTTGTTCAAATTCAGTTTGTCTGTTTTAGGTCGTCATTTAAAGGTAGTGCATTATAGACCTCCCCTGCTATTGGGTCAGCCCACCTTAAGGAGAAGCTGACCTGTCCAAAATATTTTATCTTTCAAAGTACAACTTTAGTGTCCCATTTTTAACTGCTGTGTCAGAGGAAACACAATGTACTGCACTGGTATTTTTGGGGGCATGAAAATTGCCATTAACAGCATTACAAAATACTGGCTTACAGTCACAAATATTGGTTCTGACGTAAAGCCTCATTGGTCAAACCCTCGCGAGGTGTATCTCTGCCCGAGCAATGGCATCTTGATAAGCGCTGCGTTATTTGTAACAATAATCCTGCTAATCCTGTCTCCTGGTGATATTTACATAAAGAAATAGCTAGTTGGCTAAATAAGACCCAGACACAAATCACCATCAGCGCTGCGTAAAATATAAATATCTGTATATTATTTCTGTTTCTAAAAAAAAACCTGGGTAGAGTTTACGAGACAAAGAAGGAGAACGGGTATGAGCCGAGAGTCTTGGGACTCGTCGACAACAATGGAGAGAAAAGAGGGGAGGTTCTGGCTCGGAGAATGCAGCAGTGAGCAGTCTTTGCAGTGTTTCGCACCTCCCTGTTTGCTCTGCTGCTTTAGCCAGCTCTCCCTGCTGCTGGAGTCTCTGTGTGTGTGTGTGCATGTGTGCGTGTCCGTGTGTGTGTGTGTGTGTGTGAGAGAGAGAGAATGCACAGATATGCAGAAAATAGCCATGCTGTGTTTGTATTATATTTATGTAAAAAGAGACTGTTTCGATTCTTACACACCACTGCGACGAACTCAGCGTTCCAAATACCCCCTGCTGAGATTAGAGTCCCTGTTTTTATGAAAAGAAATCTAATCTCAAGGTGCAGAAGCTGTATTCATTTTCTATCTCTGCTTCGTTATGCTTGACGAGCTCTCTCTTTCTTTGCATTAGCTCTCCCTCTGTCTAAATTTTGCCTTTTATTTTTGAACCGCTGCAACCGTGCGACCCACATCCGATGGTTCTTAAACATACAGCCACTAGCCAGCAGATCCGTTTCAGGGACACACGGAGTTAAAAACCAAATGTTTTCGTTCAAGAGCAGAAATAGAGAGGGGTAGATGCATGAACTGAAAGAGAGTAAGGGTCATCATTATGCAGCTCTTTTTAGATGGAGAGCAAAAAGACTCTTTGAAAGCTGCAGAGATTGAAGAGTCTGAATGACAAAGCAAGAAAAAGAGAGAGAGAAAATGAAAGATGGTCTTACACAGAGTTAGAGCCAAAGTGAGAAATGGAAATAAGGACAAATAACAGTCTGAATCGACTGCCTGACAAACATATTGAACAAAGCCAGAACGACAGGGACTAACAAATGCGGACACGCAGAGAGACAGTCAGGAAAGAGAGTAGTCACACCGCAGAAAGGCAATTCGTGCTGACGGCAGCCATATTGGGCCAGAGTGCGGAGGTGATGCCTCAGTGTCTGCCGCCGTTCCCCTCCAGCATCGGAGGGGAAGAGCAGCAGAAACATTGATCCCTCCATCAGGAGTTGTTCCCAGAGGAATCCCTCTGTCCACTGTGATCTGCTGACAGGGACGCCTCCGTGTATCCAGTGTCCCTGACACACCCAGAGTCTGAGGGGATGCACCTCAGCAAGCCAAGAAACGTATAGACGGCGTGTAGACTGTGAACCTTTTTCCTTTTGTTTACACCTATTTGCGACACGTGCTGCATTTCTGCCTCCATTTTGTTATTGACCAAAGTTAGACAATATAGTGTCACTTTGACATACCGTTATACCATACGACGGGAAGAAACACAATAATCATACAGGTTTTAAACAACCCCCCAGGTTAGCCAAACAGGAAATGGCAAAATATCTTTATATTTTATATATTTAATATTTACTAACTTGTCCTTGTTCAACTTTGACTCGCCACACTTGCCGTAGTTGTGTGTGCACAGTTTTTCAGTGCAATGAGGGATTATTACTGACATTTACTGACATTATTAACTCATAAAGTTGTTAAGATATTCTGGCTAAACTGTCGGCGTATCAACTATCTGATTGTTTTTTGTAGCCTGACCTCGCTCCACAGCGCTGCTGGGGGAAAGTCTGGATTGAATGTGCTTTCACTCCTGGATAGTGAAAAAATCTTCCTGGCTTGTTTGTATTTGCTTAAACCAATCACAATCGTCCTCGGTGGCGCCACGCCCCCGACGGAGCATCTGCAAATTACTGAATGAAACCTGTCGGTGGAACACCTCCACGAAAATGTTGTAAAGATATTCTTTGTAGATCTTTACAATCATTCACTAAACTGATCAAAATCTTCAAAACTTGTAGTTTTCAGCATGTATGTTGATAGTTCGGAGGTCGCCAGACTACTTTGGTGATTATAAACGATGGCTACATGTAAGCGCCAAGTCAAGCATTGATGGTAATTTCTGACCTTCAGGAATAGCACTGTGACAACCCAAGGTCCACTTACAAGCTTTTTCCGGGGCTTTCAACCATATCAGATGGTCTTCATCAGCAGATGGAGTTTGCTCAGTTGTCATTGAAATAAATCGGTTTACATGTAAGCTCAGTAGTTTTTTTTAGGAGTTCTCGTCCCTGTTGACTGAAAAGCTGAGCATCAAAGTTCATTATTTCACTTGGAGATAATAACTTGACAAAACAGTCCCAACTCAAGGTTTACTGAGCAGCTTTCTTCAGGGATTTCAAGTGTGTCACATGATCTTTGTCCGTGGATGGAGTTCGAGACCCAAGTCGAGTTATCCTTTAATATCAGCATTAATTTTCATCTGAAATATTTTGGTGTCTGCCCTTCTCAGTTAAAGAGCAAGGGCTTCTTTCTGGAGCCAACATTGAAAACACAGGAATACCATTTAGCTTTTCTGCTCGCACGTTTTTCCATTGTGGTTTCTAGTTTTCAGATTTTGAATGCCAGAAAATAAATGTTATACCTTTGGTAAACATCAGGTGTTCACATTTCCAAACCTCTATGGGAAAGTTGAACAGAAGCAAGTCTCTCTATAGACCAGAATGCAATGCTTCAACACACTATATTGTTATCACTGTAGAGCTAAAATGTGTGCATTTGTCCTGGAGGTTGTTGAAAGATATTCTGGTAACTGTAGGAAAATGGGTAAGGGTTATGGTGCATGATGCAGGCTGAAAGTATGTTCAGTATTTTTATTGGAAGCATCATGACACTTATACAGCATAGTGAACTGCTGAAATTGTCACACTCTTTACAAAATGACATTAAGAAAAAGAGAAAAAGAAGAGAAGGGGGAAAAATAACAAAGAAAAAAAGGGGGATATATTCATCGACCCACCCATACACCCACCTGCCCAGCACTATGTGTAATTTTAAGTTTGTAGGCTGAAAGTAAATCAAAATATTTCATCACAAAATTATTTGATGAGCGTTTGAGAGAAAGTTGATATTTTTTTTGAATCTCCGTTTCGCTCAGATCTGGACTGAATTTGCACTTGATGCCACAGAAAGATGTTTTACTTCTTCCCTTTTATGGAGCTGCTGGTTTGAAGTGAACGCAGGCACCGAGTAGTCATCAGACAAAACACGTACAAGAAACACCGTCTGTGTGTAAAAAAAAATTCTGAAGCTTAACCCAAGGACCTGCATCTTGCTGAACACCGCAGGTTTGAATGTGCTCTGCAACCAGGAGATGCAAATGAGGAGGGAGACGATAACTAACGAGGAGCCGGTGTCCATGGTAACCTGTCCTTCACTTAGCCCTGTTGTAATGTGAAATAACTTTTCTTGTTTGTCGAGTGCTGTGACAAAGCTGCGGCACACTCCTATTTTTACACACAAGTCTTAGAGTAGCTTAGACCTTCGTGAGTCTTTATTAGTGGGTTTTGGTCTGAATAGGGGTTACAGTTAGGGCTGGGCAAAAATCTTCTATCACGATATAGGTAATTTCATTTCTCAATTATGATATATATCAATATATAGCATGTTTTCTGGTAATTAAAAAAAGAGTCTATTTGAAATAACCAAATGGTAAAACCTATTTGTGTATACTGCTGTGTAAAAAGTATTTTTTCATTTAATTAAGAACTTTAGTGCAAAATGAACACAACAGTTTCAAGTGGAATTATAGAGAAAAAATGAATTATTTAAAAAAAAGCTATACACTGTTTACATGCATGCACACAAATGCACATCAGATTGAAATCTGAGTTAGTGTGCTTGTTGTGCTGTATCAATGTAGACAAAATAATTGTGCATCACAATATCTTGATATATGATTTCATCACTATACGATTCCAATGAAAGACGATAAATTATCATATTGAATTATTGCCCAGCCCTCGTTACATTTTTCAAATATTAGACATGAAAGGCTGCGTTAACATTACAATCAAACGTGGCACAAATCAATTTTTTGCTCTCATGTGACTCCGATCAGATCTGGGCCACTTGTATATGTCGTCCTGAATCCAATACGTATCTGATCACTGGCCGCTGTGAGAACAGTCATATCACTCACCCGTCCGCCTGAACTGAGTATCTTGCCACTAGTTTTACAGAGAGGTGCTGACAGATGTACTTCAAAGTAGCCCTTTAACATCCTGAAATTTTGGATGCAATTTGTTTCAGTAAAGCCATTCACGTCCTGATCTCACCGCTCCTGGCTCCGCATCCACACACACCTCGCTATAGAAGCACAAAAAGCCATCATTAAAAATTCTCCTCGTCCTCGTTATCATCTGCTCACAAATTCGCTGGCTTCCACTGCACATCAAGTTATAAATAAAACCGTAAACGCCAACTTCAGTACAACAGCGTGCTGGATGTGACATCTTTATTGTTCTTTTGCTCATGCGGGTCAGTTCAGGACCGTGACTAGTTCACACTTTAAAAAATAATGTCAACAGCCAACCAAAAAACAATGGAATTGAGTAATAAATCCGATTGGGTATTAAGCCCTGTAATGTGAACGTACTACGTAGACACCTAATTTTGCAATTTAAATCTTCCAATCCTCCTGCAGACTTTTAAACCTGCAAACAGAACAGCAGACTGAAAAACACCCACCATGCCAAGCTGGATAGTCCTGAAATAAGCCTGTGTGCATGTTGATCCAAATCTAGTAGCTGAGCCCACAAAGGAGCTGGAACTTGCAGCTTTTTTTTTCTTTTATCATTACTTTGAATCGAATGCAGCCAACAAATAATAGTGAAAGCTGAAGCTGTGTGCTCCAGTTTCCATTTGAGCTCGACTAGTCATAGATTTGGGCCTACACTGACTTGTGCTTCTCTGAGAGACTCTACTGCAAGATACAGCGCTGCATAGTCATGGTACAGACATTCAGATAGAGAAGCTTCTATATGTTCGACTGGATCAGCATCCAAGTCATCTTGCATCCAAAGCTGCGTATCTATGAGGCTGTTGTTTCTGATAAGCTGTTATTACCAAGCGACCGACCAGTAACTTGAACCCGCACGCTGGCAGTTTTAAAGCCACCTTAAGCTGAGTAAATCCCTGAGGGTCAATGCCTCTCACTGAGGAGCCGCTGCAGAAAAAGCTCCAAACAAATAGCAGTCTATCTGCAGCCAATTTAACAGCCTGTGACTTCTGAATTGCATTTTTTTCCTCCACCTCTCCATTCCCATTTTTCGAGCTCGTGATCTCTCGAGTCTTCTCTCTCGGGAGGAAATCTTCTTCTCTCCCTTTTCCATCGCTTTGGGTTTTTCCCACCTTGAGGGATTGAATATCTTGTCATTGTGTGAGGGAAGGTCACGTCGACACTTATTTTTCATAACTGTCGTCTCCCTCGCCTGTATGTGTCTGACCCAGAGACCCCGTCTTGTGTCTGTCACCATGATGAATGAGACGCGCCTGCTCGTCAACGTATTGCTGACAACCCGTTTATAATCATTGTAGCTCTCTCCTGACACTGCAAGACCTCAGTGATGAAAATGAGGAGTGCCCTTTTTTAAAAAAAAAAAAAAGATGTGGGCATGTGTGGGTGTGTGTGTGTGTGATGAAGCATATATTTATGTCAGTGCTTCATGGTGAAAAATAAGCTGTAAGAAAATCTTCAATTCAGCGTAATTTCCCATCGATTGTTGAGAAATAAAGCATTTACACTGTCTCACTTGCATAAATGCTCTTTGTTTCCATCCAAATATGGCGCAAATTTTAAAATTCACAGAAAATTGGCAAAAGAAAATGCAAACATGCGTGTTTCCATCCACTACTGTCATGATAAGCAGTAGGTGGTGCTAATTCTCGAGTTAGGTGCCTTTTATACTATTGCAGAAGAAGAGGGCACAACGATGTAATCAGAGACAGTGGATAAACTGAGACCCCGCAACTCAGAGTCATTTCCTGTATCTGTCTCACATGTTTAGACCCCGGCTCTTTAGGAGACTAGCAGCCGTTCTGAGTGTGTTGATTCCAATGGGAGAAGTGAACGTGAACACAGATTATGATCCATCCTTTCTCTCCATAGTCACCAAAGTAAATATTGGACCCAGTTTTCACAAGCGACATATTAGAGAAAATTAACTCTCTTTGAGACCTTTTTCTGTCTCAGCGACAAACTCTCGTAAGATCTGGCAACATAGCTAAGCTAACGTCTGTGATCGCCACAGATTACTCCTTTTTTAATGCTAAATATAGCTTTTAGCTGTGTAGATGTTTAATGTTAGCAAAATAAAATATAAATAAATTGTGCACATACAACTTTTCAT
>JAOVVB010253436.1:0-20029 GCA_028570985.1 Heterobranchus longifilis | reverse complement strand
TTGTAGCGTGAAGCTTTTACCGCCGGGAAAGCGACCCGACTACATGGGCTCAACAGTTAGCGGGCTTACTACTATAGAAATTACACAACGTTAGCAGAGACAATACGTTAGCTAGTTAGCTAACTGTAAAGTAAGCTAGCATAGGTGGTTGTTGCTACGCGCTCAGGCTCCTTTTCCCTGCTGGTAGGTTAATTAGTATTAAATTAGAGGTTATTTGTAGACGGGTTGAAGATGTCGCTACACGGTAAACGTAAAGAAATCTACAAGTACGAGGCGCCATGGACAGTTTACGCCATGAACTGGAGTGTCCGACCGGACAAACGGTTCCGCCTGGCTCTCGGTAGCTTTGTGGAGGAGTACAATAACAAGGTAACATTAACTTCATCTTGTCCCATGCTGCTTTGACATGACCAGTGATGGCGACACTCTTGGAGACAAGTCTTACATTTAACTGATTGGATGAGAGTTACTTTATCAATGAAAAGTAGAATATTAATTTGCAGTCTAAATGTTTCCCCCCCTGCTCCAGGCCCCCTGTCAAAGCCCACTGAAAGTAACGGTTCACAGTATTATTCACAGTACTATTATGACGATATTAAAAATAATGGCTGATATAATAGGCCTACTGTTTTAGATTTGGGCTATTTTAGAATGTACTGTCTGTAAGTGCGATTATAAAATATTTTGTGATGATTGTAGGGAGCAGTTTGCCCTCATTTGAGAATTACAACATGAATGTAAAGACATTTTCCATTGCTGTACAATGGGGGAAGTCAGTTGCAGACATTTGAAACAGGTTAGTGGGTTTAATAAAATAATTCTAAATACATGTTTATTTAAGTTTGTTTATTTCACTTGAATTGCCTTATTTTCCTAATTTGTCCTTTTGTTTTCTTCCATCTTGCATTACTGGAATTGGTTTTTATCTGTTTTATTATACAATCCAATGATTTTTGATTTGTGTGTGTGTGTGTGTGTGTGTGTGTGTGTGTGTTAAGCACTTCTGAACTTGGGCTTTGAAAGGTGCTCTATTGATAAAGATTATTACATATAAATCAGGGCAGTTATTATAAAGCAGTACTGTCTGCACCATCGTAGATACACTTAAATAGATTCAATAGGGCAGGAGCATTATTTTCCTCACCAATTAGTATATACACACACACACACACAAATAATTGTTTAGTTTGACAAATTCCCAACCATTCCCAAAGTTATGTCTTAAAGTGTTCCGTTTCCTGTTTACGTATGTTTGAGAACTAACGTATAACTTTTTCTGAGTATTTAATTTTTAATCACTTAATACAATTTTCATTCAGCATTTTCTGTTGACAGACTGGTGATTATTAGCAGCATAGCTGTAAATACCAGCTAAATTGATTCATTGATTTATTTCCTATCAGCACAAGTGGAAACTGGACATATGGTGGTATTACAAAGAATATGACATAACAATGAAAATTCAATATAATGTATCCAGAGGATCCCTAGAATCATCACACCCACACATCCCTGACTGACTGTACTGTTCCTCCGCTCAGTAACACTACACTGACTCACTCAAGGTGAGTTGTTGTTGTTGTGTGTCCACAGGTTCAGATAGTTGGTTTGGAGGAGGAGAACTCAGAGTTTGTGTGTCGAAACACGTTCGACCACCCCTACCCCACCACCAAGGTCATGTGGATCCCCGACAGCAAAGGAGCGTACCCTGACCTGCTGGCCACCAGCGGAGACTACCTGAGAATCTGGAGGGTAAGAGCACCGGTCTGTCCTGTAGTCATACATTACAGAGACCTTATAACAGAGTTCATACAAAGTTTGTAAAATTTGTAAAATGTTTAATTTTAACCATTGTTTTCAAGGTAAGGAATATGCTTGGATTTTAGTATACTTCTGAAAAATGCTTGATTTATAATATAATGTGGTGTTTTTCATCTACACAGTCACTCATGTAAACCATAAATCTTTTAATATTTGAAATGAAACGATCCTGTCGTCATATTGTTTGTTGTCTGCTGGCTAGATACTGTAAGTCATCTGTCGATCCCTTACTCTGGAAATCAGAAAGCATTAAACATTAAAAATTAAACAAAGTGACCATATACATTGGGTTATAGCCTAAAGAATTCTGTAAACACCGTTTTTTGCAATTGCATGTATAGCAACAGTAGATGGGATGATAAAGGCTTTGACAGTCTGGAAATCTTTGGTTTAGGTACCTTGAAAGTACTTGAAGTTTACTCTTAAAAAGCTGTATGAACCCTGTTATAACATAGTCACTGCATTACATACTATGTATTATTTTTATATATTGTTAGTGTTTATCCACACTCAACAACTGTGAACAAAGTTCAAGATGAACCATGTTTTGCTGCCATTCTTAACTTTTTCAGAATTCTTTATCCCATCTCTTTAAACTTGAAAATGTTGATAGTATTTCTTACTTTAAAAAAAACCCAATGTGGTTCATGTGGTCTGTATATTTGTGCACAAATATAGACAATAAAATGTGTTTCTACCGACAGGTGGGCGAAACCGAGACTCGACTGGAGTGCCTGCTCAACAATAACAAGAACTCTGACTTCTGTGCACCACTCACATCCTTTGACTGGAACGAGGTGGACCCAAACTTGTTAGGTAAAAACTCAGTGCAGGGTTAGCTCAAGGTAGTCTTGCAGTTTTCATTCTGGGATAGGGGGGGAAGCACTCTGGCTTGTTTGTATTTGTTTTAAAGCGACGGTGCCCTCCATCTCCATTGTACTGGACTTCACGAAAATGTATGTTAGGAGTACGAAATGTTTTGTGCCAAAATGTTTTGTCAATAAAAGTCTTTTAAAAAGAAAATTAGGTAGTGGAGATAGTGGAAGGGGCCTGACAACATTCGGTGCATGAGAGAGTGCCGGCACTGTATATCTGTAAACTAGACTAACTCAGGGTAACATTATTGACATGGCACATTCCTCATAGAAACCTAGAAAAATGATGAGCTTCACTGACATGAAGTCATTATTTGAAAACGGAGATGACATTGTTTTTATGTATGTTTTCTGTGCAGGTACTTCCAGTATTGACACTACCTGTACGATCTGGGGGCTGGAGACTGGACAGGTGCTGGGCAGGGTCAACTTAGTGTCAGGTCATGTCAAGACGCAGCTCATTGCCCATGACAAAGAGGTACATGTTATGATATGATGCATCAAACATTCAAGAATTCTACTGTGTTCAATAAAAATGGTACTCATAGATAATCTTGGAGTAACTTTCCCATCTTCCACGTCAAATGCTCCCAAAACTCCACAAAATCTGCTTAAAATTATTAAAATGGCATAAAACACACTGGAATCTCTTTACCTTACATTTTGCTTTGTTGGGACTTTCTTCTCAAAACATTCCAACTTTTTTTCTCGAAACTTTGCACCTTTTTTCTCAAAACTTTACGACTTTTATCTCGAAACATTACAACTTTTTGTCGAAAAAATTATGACTTTTTGTTGAAACGTTATGAATTTTTTCTCATAAAATTGTGACTTTTTCTCTGAACATTTTATTACGTCACAGATGGGACAGTAGTAAATTGCAGTCAATTTGTGAGGATATTCATAACATTCACGATTATCCCGATAATGAAAATTCACCACGATCAACTTATTGTGAGTGTTTTTTTTTTATCGCAGTCCACGATAAAATGCATTATTGTCCCATCCCTAATCAGAACTCACTGTCTGGGTGCAGGTGTATGACATCTCTTTCAGCCGAGCGGGTGGGGGCAGGGATATGTTCGCCTCTGTGGGAGCTGACGGTTCGGTCCGCATGTTCGACCTCCGTCACCTCGAACACAGCACCATCATCTACGAAGACCCCCAGCACCACCCACTGCTCCGGCTCTGCTGGAACAAGCAGGACCCCAACTACCTGGTCACCATGGCGATGGACAGCATGGAGGTCAGTGCTGCTCCCTCTGTGAATACATGCTGTAAAACTGAAGCCTGGAAACTTCTCTTTGACTCTGTTTTTGTGCTTCTGTATGGAAAGTAAAATGATTTTAAGTCATGGGAAACATAATCTCTTGCAGTGTGTTTTGTTTTTTTATATTTATGGTTTGATGTTCTACATGTTGGAACTGCACAACGTAAAATGCCTAAATTAGTTTGAGACTTATAAAACGATGTATTTCTTTAGATAGATATACATTTCTTTTTTTTGTTTGTATTTTCAGGTGGTGATCTTAGATGTGCGTGTGCCCTGTACTCCGGTGGCCAGACTCAACAACCACAGGGCCTGTGTCAACGGAATCGCCTGGGCGCCGCACTCCTCCTGTCACATCTGTACAGCAGGTATGCAGGTTTTACTGAACACACACTTTGCAATATTATATATACAACATAATATATATATACACACAAAAGTTTGTTCGCAGGTTGAGGGCTTTCCTAAAAATACATTTGTAGCCGATTGAGAGGAGAACATCTCAATACAAGAGTGAACATCGTTGCAATAATGACAGTGAGCACGAGAGGGAGCTCTACATGTAAACTCAACAAAGCAGTGTGACAGTAAATACGTGAGTTGGAGAAAGAAATTTAGTGGAGATTGGTGTCTCTTTTGGTACTACAATTACAGATATAATGCTGTGAGTATTTTGTCCCTTACTTGTTTCCCCATTTTATATGAAAAATTGTGAAAAATAGAATAGATTCAGGCCAGTAACATGTCGTGTTAAGTAACATTATTGTCTTCCTGTTTAAATAAGATAAATCAATTCAAATCAATCCTCCTCCCCCCCTCTCTCTGTCTAGCGGAGGACCACCAGGCTCTAATCTGGGACATCCAGCAGATGCCGCGGGCCATCGAGGACCCTATACTGGCCTACACAGCCGAGGGAGAGATCAATAACGTCCAGTGGGCCACCACGCAGCCCGACTGGATCGCTATCTGCTACAACAACTGCCTGGAAATCCTCCGAGTCTGAGCTGCAGTCATGAAGTAACAAGGCAACTCAAAAACATTCTCAGTTGGATTTACAAGGCGTTTTTCGGGAGGACGGAGCAATATTCAGTTCATGCTCTTATTGGGTTCATGTTGATGCAGATTATGTGTGTAAAGCTTTTTTCAACTGAGTGAGAACTAGAGTACGACAGTGCTCGACTTTGTGATACAATATCAAGACGTCCTGTATCAGAAAACTAAAAGGAGCGCCAAAACAAAAATGGTAACCAAGTCTCAGAAACTGTCATGTACAGACATGAACCAAGATTCTAAAGCCTTAAAGCTTTCAGCATGTTGTCTCAGACAAGAAGGCTAATCCGTTACATGTTTTTATACGCTACACGGTGCATTGTACGTAGAGTTTTACCCATTACGACGTCCTCAACCATTCATTTTTATGATGCAGCAAAAATGTAGTTTAGCCACATTTAAAAGTGGATTGAATGTGGTTAATGTGGTTTTTAGTGTTCATATATTCAATTGTTTTTTAACCTATAAATATGTATTTTATTCACCTGAATTTCATTTGTGATATGAAAAACATCTCTGTTGTGATATATGAATTATATGTGCAACAGTTTACTAGTATTAACCATTGACCATAATACAGATTTGTTTTTGTAATTTGTTCACCCAGTTATTTTATTCATAACCATTATTTTTGTTTTATACATAAATAAACAGTCCCTCACAGTTTAAACCATAATACAGAAGTTTTATATTTAGACAACAGTTATTTCAGTGAGGTGACTCATCAACATACTGATAAGAATCTATAGTACAGATTTACAGTTAGAAATGATCGGTTGAGAAAGTTTATTCTTTGAGTTATTGTGTAATCCTGAGAGAACACTGCCTGAAGTACATCATCGGAGATCTCTACAATCTAGAGTACATTTTTTGTCAAACAGCCGAGAAAACTGACATTGTGTAAGGAATGCTGTGAGTCCTGTTTGTGATATTGAGTTCTGTTGTGATATTGGGATTGGGGTGGGATGTGAAGATGTGGGAGTGAGTGGGAGTTATTTCTTACTTGTTGTAGGTGTTTTAAGTACGGGGTCATGATGTGTGATTATTTGCTAAACATAAAGTCAGAAAACCATTTGTTCATGATTTTTTTTCAGGTGAATGAAGCGGCACCGGTAATTAAATGGAAAGTGCAGTAGAGAAAAAGACTTAGAAGAAGGGTCGCCATTACATAGTTTATGCACCAGAGAGCAATGACAAAGTTATTATTTTAACAGTGAATTGTCCTACAATGTACATCAACACAATTGTTAAATAACCAGTGGATCCTTATCAAATATGTTTATTACTGAGAATTAGAAGGGACGATTGATACCACTCTCGTGTGTCTCAGTTGGTTAGCTTAGCTTAGCACAAAGACTGAAAATGGGGAAATGGCTAGCCTGGTTTTATGGGGTGTTATGTGCTGGACTATTTCTTGGCCAGGAGCAGCTGTCAGGCAGCCAGTGGAGACTCCAGGAAGTCACTGCTCCTGGTCAAGAAATAAGCTTTGGGAGTGCCACACAAAATTTACTGAAACAGGATGAGATGTAAAGAACATTTGACTGTGCAGTCTTTATCATGCACATATTGTACATAAGCAAATATCCCTTTAAAAAGTATGATAATTGAATTGTGTTGATAAATGTAATCTTGTGTCAACACTGTGGCTCCTACCAGAAGTCGACCACTACTTTCAAAGTCACACTGATAACTCTTTTGCTGAAGCTCTTCAGATGACAGGCAGCACAGGGTCTGAGAGGTGTTTCTGGATCTCAGCCAGTCCCGAGGTGATGTCCAGGTTCCCCGGCAGCGAGGGGTAGCGGGGGCTGCCGCGCAGCCTGGGCTTCTCCACGAGGGAGGATTTGACTGATGGCTGGGCCAGCTGCAGAGACATCCCTGTGCGGGTCTCAGTTTCGGGGGTGACGGTCATGAACGTGGTGTCGTCTGACGCCTCGGTCGCATGGATACCGCTGGACAGCGACTCCTGGGACTTGTTGCTGAATTGAAGGTCAGTCTTGAGTAAAGAAATCACATACATGTTCATTTTTATGTCTTAAGTAAAAGACTAGAAAGAAATCTGTTAGTAGTAGTAGTCTCCTCTACCTGTGTGGGTGCCCGGCTGTCCAGCTGTATGGGGGAAATGGGGTACATGCTGTGCAGTACTGGAGTCCCGGTCCCGTACGGGCCAGGGGGATCAGGAGGGAGGGTACTAGACGATACAGTGCTGTAAGCAGGAGGTACAGGAGCCATCTGCCTCTGGAGAAGCTGCAGAATAACGTTGATGTCGGCTGTCATGCGAGTCTCCAGTCTGGGGAATTAAGAGACAAAAGTGAACGCAAACCCCAGATTCACTCGTTTTGGAACAAGCTTTGTCTACTTGGCATTTCGACTTGCTATATTTGCCCTTTTTTTCACCGCAATGTCTGCTATTTCGTGCCTTCGTGCCCAACGGGTGACGCCCAGAAACGTCCCTCACACATCAAAATGAAAAGAAAAGAGAAAACACAGGCAGAGGGCGGGGTCTGTGCAGATACAGACACCCACACACACTTCTAGTAGATCATAAGTAATGATTGAGAGGGATTACTTTTATATGAGTCCATACATTGTTTTTTTAGGAAAATCCTGCATAGTATACCTTTAAAACCCACTTACAAGATGTTTTCTTATCTGGGATATTTTCTTCGGTAAAAACAGAATCTGCGCACACTCAACAGCACTCATAAGAACATTTGTTTGTGCAAAATAATTGGTTATTCCATTTTCTTCAATTATACATTTGTAAAATATTACAGGACATAAATTACAATAATATTTTAAGCAATTATATATTTTTTTTATTTAAAAAAAAATATTTCCAAAGTCTTTTAAAAATAAATGAGCACTACACAAACACTTCAATTCACGTCAGTTATGTTAATTAATGCCATCCAATAATTAAGCATAACATGCCTAAAAACATATCTATAAGGAAAATATTTACTTGCACCTCAGAGCTATTGAGTTTTTTTTAATATTTGGAGTCTGGTACTTAGTGTTTACATTTTCATTTCGGCATTTTGGACTAAATTTTCACCTTTTCTTTTCCTTTTCTCTGTGTTTGCACACGGCCCTGCAGTCTATGCTTAACCTATGCTAATTAGGATCTACTGGCACGCCCTTTGAATTTACGAGGAAATGGGATTCATCATTATAAGAACAAAGTTCAATAATACAGAACAAAGATACAAATAATTCTGCAGTTTAAGAACGCGTCATGAATCCCACTTAGACTTTTCTTAAGAACAAATTCAAGTAAAAACTTCTTTCCAGCCATTGGAATGGAAAAGTTAAATCACACAAATGAGAGACATGAGATTTTCTGACCTTTGACCTAACCAGCCACTCTAGTTTCTTATTGCATACTGTATACAGCCTCTTGTATCAATGCTTGAATTCACCTGTTGAGCTGCGAGTGTAAAACCTCGAGTCGAGACTCCAGCTCACTGTGCCGTTCTTCTGTGAACGGTGGGGGGTGGTATGAGTTGCGGACAGAGGAAGATCTCCATGCACGACTGGAAAACTGCTGTGACTGTCGTTCTGGCCAGTATCGATACATTCCCGGCACATTCAGAGGCGAAGCTGAGGAAAATATAAAGACAGTGGTGGGAGTGTTTTTAGACAATTTTATTAAAGCAAGTCCAAAATGTTCACTATGCAATTTCAACAGCTGTAGTTAATCACAGCCTGTTGAGAACTTCTAACCCCACTGTCAGGGTTTCTACGCAGTATGGAAATATCTGGAGTTTGATTTTAGTCATTTCTAGGTCTGGATGGAGTATGGAAAAACATTTGTTTCCAGACTATTGGTCCTATTCTGTTTTCTAAAATATAAAATTCTGAATTTTTCAAAATAAATTAATCATACAAGTGCAATATTTCGAGAAAAATTGGGGAAAAAAATAATATTTCGAGAAAAAGTCTCAATATTTTCAGAAAGCAATTTGGAATATTTAAAGAAAAACTTCTTTAAAATAGAAAAATAGAATATAAAATAGATGAAAAATATGGGGGGAACAATAATATAATATTATTTATTCAATATGTGAATCTGAGTACATGTAGCAGCGGTTAGTTTACTTCCTGTTTGAGATGTTTGATTGAACAGAGTGTGGACTGAACGGGTAAATAAATGTTTTCCGATGGCTGGTTTAACAATCTCAAATATAAAGACTGATTGGTGAAAAATTCCAAATGGGAAAAGAAAGCTACTGTAAATCCTTCGACATCTCCAACATGGAGGAGGCGGCCGCATGCAAGAACATCATCTTCTACGTAATCTACAGAGAAGTCTGGAAATCTGAAATGGAAAATGCGTAGGAACCCTGCACTCTGCATGTCTTTCCAGGACAGACTTCCATAAAGACTCGTATCTATCTACCTTGGTGGCCCCGGTCCAACACGGCTTCCCTCCCCACGGAGGTGCCACCCGGGGGGAGCAGCTGCACTACAGAGGGGGAGTAGTCCCGTCTGGCATCTTCTGGAGGATAAAGCTCCTCTTTGGCACTGTGGGCGAGAGGCTTGGCCAGGTCTTCACTAGACTGGGAACACGGGGATCCACAGCTACAGCGGTCCTCCCAGTGGGCCTGAGGAGGTGAGTGACGGTGACGGAAGGACTGAAGGGGGTACGAGTCTTCATGATCGATTCCATCTATTCACAGGAAATCATTCAATTACTCTTTTATGCAATATTTTCACATCAGTCCAGTTTAGGTTACCAATCAAAATAATGCCTGTACATTTTTTTCTGTCAGATTACCAGAGTAGACAGGGAGTTTGATGATGTTTAGAAGATTGGCAGCTACATATCTCACCTGGCCTGATCCGGCAGTCCAGGGAGTGGATTCTGTGTCTCAGCTTGTGCCGACACCCACAGTCGTCACCAGAATCATCCGCCGTTATTAATGGCGGTACTTGATCAGCCTGATGAAAACCAGAAAGAAAAACAGTATCGTAAACAGTATCTTTGGCTCCAAGAGGGAAACCCCTTTGATGGTTCATGAACCCCCTAAACCACCAAGGCACTCCACAAGGGATTTTAGCTTCCAGGACTTAAAATACACTCGCAGTCATAGGCGTAGATTTCAGGGGATACGTCCCCTTCAATATTTAGAACCTGTGCATTTGTCCCCCTCAATAAAAACATGAAAGTAGAAGAGGACTTTTATTTTGAAGAAATTAAAATCATTTCCACCATAAATTGGTGCAGAAAAGGCACAAATATGAGAAAAAACTCGACTGCCGACATACATCTCTCAGGTTGACAGTTATCTCCAGATTCCTCCAGAAGTTGTCCGCGAAGCTGGGGTAGATATCGAGGACCTCCAGCAGGTCGTCCCTCAGGACGCGGTGCAGGTCACAGTAGGTGATGGTGTGTACCTCTGAATTGGACTTCCCCGGCTCATCATACAGATGGATAGGCTCTCCAAATATGTCATTCTTTTCTGCAAAAGAATGTGAATATTTTTGTATCCGTTTAGTTTTCTGAGCATTTTTGAGACACCGCAGTGAAATGGGTAGATACCTAATATGGCGACCACCACGTCATCCCTGATGACCTGGATGGAACCACGTGAGATGAAGAAGAGAGAGTCCAGGATGTCTCCGTAGTGGATCAGAGTGTCTCCTGGAGGAGCGTGGACTGTCTTGAACCTCATACCCAAGGCGCGCAGACAGGCTTGACTGCCTCCGTGGAAAGCCTTACAGTTCTGTAGCAGAGATCTGTTCAAGTGCAGACAGATGTCCGCCTGCAGGGACTCTGGAAATCCCTTCAGCACCTGAATATGAGAAGACAAGACCATCAACTTATCAGCGATTAGAAAAGAGGGATTCTGAACAACCTTGACAGTCACTTTTTACTTACAGCATTCATGTCGATGCCGTTTGTGTAGGACCAGGCGTGCTGGAAGTATTCTTCCAGCCTTTGGCGAAGGCAACCCGGGATTTGGTGGAATCGGATGAACTCTTTGACTCGCAGCATCTGCGTGTGGTAGCGGGTTGTACCAGAGTACAGACGCTGGATGATGGCGGACACATTCCCAAATATGCTGGCATACATGAGCGCTGAGACGGAAGAACCAATGAGGACACAGAGATTATAATAACGCCCCGGTGATTGTGAAATTTGAATCGTGATATTTGTATAAAATGCTAAAAGGGGTTATGAAAATAGGTTGTGTATTATTTAGGGACTGTACGAAATGTATTTGTGAGGGGTGCAGGGGTCATAAAAGCGGGTTATTTATTTTTTGCTGAATGGAAGGCAGTCTCACTTTTTTGGGAGTGTTGGGGATGGTCTTTTTTTTTCTCCCCAGATTTATATTTTTCTTGCAGATTAATTGTTTAAAGAAAAAAAAAAAGAAATACAAAAATGAAAATATTCTTATTTCATTAACTTATTAATTAGACGCACCTGCCCACCCAAATCATTTTCGTACAGTTATTCAAGTTATAGCGTTATTCAACTCACAGCCAATGACCATGACGCAGATGGAGAAGATCTTCTCTGAGTTGGTGTTTGGAGAGACGTTACCGAACCCCACGCTCGTCAAACTGCTCAACGTGAAGTAAAGAGCGGTGACGTACTTGTCTTTGACTGACGGACCGGAGGTGGAGTCGCTGTCGTTGTACGACTTGCCCAGTTGTTCGGCCAGGTTGTCCAGCCAGCCGGTCTCCGTGTACGGCCTCTCCACAAAGCCAATCGCGTACCAAATGCAGGCGAGCCAGTGGGCGATGAGCACAAAGGTGCACATGAGCAGGAACAGGACAGCAGCCCCGTATTCAGAATATCGGTCCAGCTTTCTTGCGACGCGGACCAATCGCAGCAGCCGAGCTGTTTTCAGCAGGCTTGTTAAGGTCGCCATCTTTGGCGTCCATTAACGACAGGGAAGAGGATGTTAGGCAGGGAAATGACAGAATTTACAGTAGTTTACAGTACAACTATATCTAAGAATTGCCTCCAAAATTATTTTAGAATCAACACTAACAACGTGAGTTGAGTTCTTACCTCGTCGGAGCCAGATCTGAAAATGAGAAGGTCAAAGGGGATCGCTGCGAGCAGATCAATAGGGAACCAGCCTTTCATATAGTGCTTGGCTATCCGGCTCGGCTGTGTGACCACCTCGTCGTTTGGGTCCACGTACGTTGTGCGCAGGTTGATGATTATATCCACGATAAACAGCACGTCCACCATAAGGTCCGCCACATTCAGAGGGTTACATGTGTAGCCACAATTCCTTTGATGTAAATCCCTGTGTTCATCCAGGAGGAAGGTTGCTGAGTAAGGAGTGAAAACAGCCGTGTAGAGGACCAAGATGAGAATAATCCAGTCCCAAAACGCCTTGAAGGGGCTGTAGTGAAGCAAGATCCACCATGTCGTCTCTGGCACCTGGAGTTTGTATTCAGGCAGTACGTCAGACTCCAAAGAAAGTACCTAAACATAAAGAACGCATCAGTATGCAATGATTCTCTCTTATGAACACTGGCTTTTAATGTTCCTTCCATAGTGAAATCTGCACTTTGAATGAATACTACTACATTACCCAATCATAAAACTGCAACTCAGATCTAATATTTTCCTTTAAAAGGAAAACACGTTCATTCTCTGCACTAAAACTAAGCAACAGACCTTTCTAGAGGACGTACTGTTTTGACCAAATTCTTGCTGGAGGCTGCGTGCTCTGGTTTCGCGACCTTGTAGGTGCAACAAATCCTTGACCATCCTGTCATTGGTGATTCCCAACAGAGGCGAGACTTGAGTGAAGATTACATCCAGATAGTACAATTATTTCCACACGAAAGCAGTTGCGTGCTGTAATCAACTGTGCAAGAGCTGACTGAGGAAACTGGTGAGCTGGGGGGATGTAATGATGAGTTGGGCGTCACAATCGCATATCTGAGTTCATGTGCTGCCACAGTCCTCGCGTTCTCTTTAACCCAATTTCAAATTAACACTTGCAGCCCTGACACTGACACTGGAGACCGGCAGATCTATCAGGTAGATACTTTTATATATAGATATACAGATATATAGATATAGATATATAGATAGATAGGTAGATGGACAGACAGAAGGGAATCAACAAGTGACCCCGTGCATAACATGTTTCATATCCATCACACACCATCCCAGAGAGGCAGTGATGCAGAATGCCGAGCCCCAGGGCTCCAGCAGTAGCTACAGTACTGTAGGTCTGAATTGAGCTGTGGCTCAATGTAACGCTGCTTTTCCAGCACCCAGGAGGAAAATGTCCAGCCACCAAACCATCTACTGATTTTTCCACTAGTGGGTTAATTAACGGCAGTCTTCCATCATGGCAACTTTCTGGGAGCTGTAAAAAGTCTTAAAAGGCATTGATTTCATTCATCTAAAAATAAGGCCTTAATGGGTAGTAAAGTGTCTTAAATCAATCTTTCAAAAGACATGGGAAGTAGGATTTTATGAATCGTTTTTTTCTGACGTTGTATTGGAAAATAGAAAAAAAAAATCTATTTAAGCGGAACTAACAACACTCATATTTTGTTTTGCTCTGAAAAATGTGTCTATTTAAGCAAGATTTTGAAAAAATAAAATAAAGATTTGATCAAATTTTTTTTTTTTAAAGCACGATTTTGCAGCATGACTGGCACAAGGGAATGCATATAAGGCTCTGTGATTTTATGCAAAAAGTTTTTCAAACATGCATGATAGGAATCACGGTGAGTGGAATCCCACATGCAGAGTGAAGAAAACCCGCCACCAAACCCCAGGTATTTTCCAGCTCTGTTCTACCCTCGTCTGTACCAGCACCAGGGTCAGCAGCCACAGATCTCTGAGTGCCATTAAAAAAAAGTCTGAAATCTAACCTGTCTTAAGCTGTGGGAACCCTGATTCTGAAGCATGATTAATGTGAGCTCTTTAATGACGGACAGATCCTGGCAAGCAGTGAATGCATCGTGGGAAATTTAAACTTTTTGTGGTGAATGGCCCAGTTGATTCTTTTAGAGCTCTTAAAATGGGACTCCCCGGCTCTCAGTCCATGTGAGGTTCTCGGCCCCCCCGTACCTGCGTGACTTTCTCTGTGACGTTCTGAGAGCGGTCCTTCACCTTGGAGGGGCTGAGCAGCTCCATCCTGGGAGTCGGAGGCGAGCGGCATTCGGGGCCCCTGCTGGCTGGTCCCCCACTCTTCATAAGGTCTGATTCAGACATGGAGCTCTGCTGGCCTACAGGTGATCGGAAAACACATTTTTATTTATATTCAGGCCACAGAGATCCTGTTTTGCTTGTTTTTTTTTTTGTGCTGTTTTTTCACTTATTTAGTACTTTTTTTCTTTCTTTTTTCTTGAAGAATATTTGACCCCCTACTGCTACTATTACTAAAATTATAGTATTCAGTAATGAGGAACTTTTCTTGGTCATTTATTTTCTCAGTCACTGTATATGCTGTTTTAGTGGTACTACTACTACTATTTTTATTATTATATTGTCCTTAGTATTTTTATTGTTGATTTATTTGATTTTGCTTGTTTTTCTTTTGTTTTAATTACATATTTGTAATGTACATGCTGACGTAATGTTCACTTCTGTGGACCCCAGAAAGAGTAGTAGTGGCTAATGGGGATCCAAATAACTAAATATAATATAAATAAGCACTGTTAAATACAATGTTGTACTCATGGTGTAGTTTTCTTGCTATACTGGTCGTACTCTGCATTCCTTCAGCTTTATTTATATAAGATTTGCCTCTGTATTTTCTATTCTAAATTTGCCATAAAAAAAAAAGAACAACTCAGTGACGTTTAATATTCTGTACCCCCCCATAACAAATTCCTCTCTGCTCCGATTTCCCAGAATGCCCATCTAGCTGTGCCCCTCCCAAAAATACTCTGCCCTCAATGACGGGATAGTCTCAATACTCAGAGTGTTACTGCACAGGGAAGGCAGCAAATCTCTCCGCTCTCACGAGTTGGTCAAATCTTCAAGCACACCAAGTTTCATTGAAAGTAAATGAATGTAAACGTACCTGATTTGCAACCAGAATGTCAGATCCTTCTTGGTCTTGGACCACTAGGCAGTCATGACTCAGATATCCATCCTTCGGGACACTTTTTGGACAAGTGTTTTCAAGAACATTCACTCTCTTTCGGGGTTCATATTTAGGCGTAACAAATGTACTTCGATGTTGAACCCTCCACTATGGCATAGGGCAGAGGACTGGCCTGCAGCTCGCATGTTGCCACGCGACATTCGCCAACACGGGAAACCAATCAATGCCATGCTATAGCTGAGAGGAACTGACAGGAAAATCAATGACGAGCATTGATAAACAGAGCAAATGGGCTCCGAGCCATTACATTGGACTTCCCCGTTAAGATAAAATTAGCATTTCAGTGTTCTGGTATGCAGTTCAGTTTGGTGATGTAGCTCTAAAATATAGTTCCGGCTGTGACGTGCATGACATTGGTGTAAAAAAAACGAAATTGGCCGGCTGAAGGTATAGTGCCCGCTCAATATGTTGCGTGCATACTGTTAATGTGGGAACTTATTGACTGCAATGTTGTTGACACTACAGTAATATGAGGGGGAAATGACCTGTGAGGACATTGGCTCAAAATGTCCTTCATCTGTAACCTTCAGCCGTCTGTGTTCTTTTTTTGTTTAATTCTACATTTAAATGTGTTTAAAAAATGTGTTTTTTGTTTGAGTTTCACTGAATGATGTATGAGCCGCGTTTGACACGAGAAGACTGTTTTTTCTGTTCATCAGCTGAGGGACAATTTCTGTGTTCACCTTAAAACCCATATTTAGATCATTTTTAATCATGTATGTACAACATGATTTTGTGACATCACAAGTAGTTTCACGTGTGATGTGAAAACTGGGATCCTCCAGAGCACACACACTGAGAATGGACTTTTCAGTTCAGGAGACATCTTTGTTTAATAGTTAAACTTTTGAAATGAAAAAATATTTGCAGAGTCATAGATTCTGGATTATGATGGAGAAGGGGATGTTATTTTAATACTTTTTAAAGAGGTAATAGCACAAATTATTAGTATTTTATATATCTAGAGGGGCAAATAATGCATAGTAATCACGCATGTCCAAATACCGTTGAAGGCAGATGCTGGACCAATAGAAGACCGCAATGAAAACATAAAGAAAAGGTCTGCACACTGTAACTCTCTTAAGTGCAGTTTATTGGCACATCCACAAATAAGTTAGCTAATGCTCTTCTTTTGGACATGTTTACTGTCACGGCAATCGCATCAACTGAAAGCAGCGACATCTGTTTCTGTTGTATTCTCGAGGCCGGCAGTTAATGAACTTCTTGTAAGTGCAGACTGACGATAGAAAGATGATCTCTGTGTTCTCTTTGGTGATAAGCGATAATTGAGAGACCGGAAAAAACAGTACACCGCTTCACACGCAAGTGGGTTTAAGAGTGGCGTTGGCTCCGCCTACAGCGGTCCAACCACTGCTGGAAAACACATCACTAACTGGGATTTCTCCCGGGAATGTCGCCACAGACACCCAGTTTGTAATTCTGTAAATGCAGTTGGCCATAAGCTCAATCACCATTGTGTTACCTCATTCAGTGACAGTGACATAACAGACATTTATTTAAATGAAAACCTTCGAGAGTATTACTTAAAAAAGGACCATAATTTAATTCAAACAGAAAGCCTCAAAATGGCCAATACACTCATATTTCCATACTAATGATGATGCAATATGAGGTATTTTGACAAGCAGTACGTGCGTCCTTTCTCTGTGAAATCAAATATTCCACATGTAATATATTCAGTGTCCACCAGGTGTCCAGGAGGCGCGCTCAGCCGTCAGCCTTGATGTTGTCCCAGACTCGGACTACGTCTGGACAGTCATTGAGGGCTTCTATTAGCGTGGAAGCAGCATCCAGCTGGTCCAGGTCCAGAGACGAAACGGTGCGGGGGACAAACTCCAACCCAGCGGACGTGACCTGCATTCCCAGCTCCTCCAGTGAGGCCCGCACTTTCCTCACGTCCGTCATGTCACAAATAAACTGAGGGCAGAGAAACACACCAAACCAGTCGTTAAACTGTGGTCGGGCTGCAACTTATTATTTTCATTAAAGCTGTGTATCTACCCTCAACAAGATCAATGTTAATGGGGGGGAAAATAATTTGTGGTCAAGTATCTTTGTGAGTACAGTCAGGCACCGGCCATATTTTAATCCAAATGTAAATTTCAGAGCCCACCAGCATGGCTCCACACGTGCCTCATTGCATTATCAGCAGGATTATACTACTGGCCCGAGTTTCATGAAACCTGGTGCTATTCAAAATCAACATGTATTGTGATATGTATCATATCGTGGGGTTGTAGGCAGTACTCTGCCCTAACGTCTGTACTGTCTCCATCATGTCTGACCTGCAGGAGGGGCTGCTCCTCCTCATCCTCGGTCTCCTGGACATCTTCCGCTCCCGCCTCGATGGCCAGCTCCAGAGCTCTCTCCGTCGAGACATCCTGACCCGGCACCGCCACCACCCCCCTCCTGTTGAAGTTGTGACGGGCTCCGTCTGACAGCATCCCCCTGTGGGTGAGTACAGAAGTACACCTCTGTGAGACTACATAATCACACATTAAAACTATATGATGTAGCCTAGGGATAGACCGATTAATCGGTCAGCCGAAAATACATAAACCGCATATGGGTTTTTATTTGTGTTATGCTTCTTTTTCATGTCTGCTGTACTTTAGCTGTCCTTTTTGCTGCTTTTCATAAATTGTTTGCATCTGTGCCAGCAGCTTCTTAGCCAAGACAAATATGTTTGTACAGGGACATCTAGTGGCTACTGCCATTTGCACAACATCCATAATAACCATGCATGGTGTGTAATTACTGCATTCTTCCCCTATATTGTCCTGTATATCTGATCTGTGTGCAATAATAACACTATGGATTAACCATCAATGGTGAAAGTGCATGAAATACATGTGTTTCAGCTATAAGGTCACATGAGAGTAAGATCACAGAAAGCCGGTCCTGACCTGTTTTTGTTAAGCAGGCGTTTGATTTCCTGGTGTGTGCGTGAGTTGTTGTCAGTCAGGACCTCGATGAGCAGCAGACACCCACCGGGCCCCCGGGCTTCAAACATGTGCTGGGACGCTGGTTTAGCCTTTTCCTGTAAAGCCAAGAGAAAAGACATGACTGCAACGCATTATACCAGCACTATACCATTCTTATTACATGTAATACTGGAAGGGTTCCTACACATTTTCCATTTTAAAGATGCATACTTTTCCAGACTCAAATTTCCAGACTTCTCGGTAGATTACGTGAAAGACGACAGTGTGATTTTACACAAGGTTTGCATCTTCTTTCAAACTAATTTGGTCACGCATGTCCAGAATTTGGTACTGGATTTTAGGGGCAATTATCTGGAAACACAAATATTTTCCATACTGCGTAGGAACCCTGTATGGTAATCTCTAGACCTGCTCCATGTACACACTGGTGACAAATATTTCCAGAGAATCTATGCCAAGGAGCATTTGAGATGTTCAGATGTCTTGTGGTGGCGCAACATCTTATCCAAACACTTTGTTGTTGTTTTTCATTCATTTTTCACCCATTTGTATGTGTCAGTGTGTTGTCAACCTACCGCACTCTTGATTGCAGCCTCTACGGATGCTTTCGGCATGTTCTTGCTTCTGCACTGCTCCAATATGTGGGCTAAGTTTATATTCAGGTCTGGGTTGGATCCACCTTCTGCAGATTAAACCAACATTTCAATTATAGTTGACAAGAAAACACTTAAACTGTAATTGAAATGTCCTTCAGCCAGTTATTGAATCTCACCTTTCACGGCTATCTTTATCATCATACCAAACTTCATGAACATCCTGCCCCTCGCCTCATCTTTAGGTCCCTTAATGTGTTTCACCTTTGACCACTTGTTGTGTCCGGCACATGAGGCGGAGCTCAGCTGCAGCGTCCTGACAGGAGAGCTCCTCCATGGCGGGTACACCACACATGCAGCCGGCGGGAGGACGAACCCCACCGGGGCCGGGACCCTGCCTGAGGTCGCGGCCAGTGTCCGGGGGCGCAGGGTCCGGAGAGCCCTCAGCACCGCCGCCCCCGCCATGCCCTTCACACACACGCACGCGACCACAGTGTTACCTGCTGTACACGTGGAGCACAGACTGCGAGTCTGCGTCTGCAGGTGAGCCCTTCAACTTTACAAACCACTAACTTTCATATCGATAAATCAAACAGCCTGAAGTTTGCAAACGTACAGTTTTGACAAGTCAGGAGAAAAGGCAGCTGCTGCTGTCCTTGTTGTGAAACCGGTACTTCCTGGTTGCGACGTCAGAAATCGGCCCTTCAAAATAAAAGCCCTTTAAAGCAACATACTACAGTTTTGTACATGGGTAATGAAAACATAATATAAGCCTAACGGACATTCTTTATTCTTACATTTTTCTTTGTTATGAATATTGTAAGTGTAATAATTTGGTTAGAATTTAATTCCTGCAGAGTATATTTAAAATTAGACTTGAATCACTGTTTTGTGATTGTTTATGTGATCACATATTAACAGAGCAAATCTGTCTTATATTATTTAGGTTGATAAAACCATATGAGCATAATCTACTGTGCCGACTCTACTTTTGTATTCATTGTATATTCTTCTGTTCATCATCTAGTTGTTTAACCTTTTGGATGTGCTTTCTTATTACTTCGAACCTGCATAAATAGATAAAACAAAACAAAACAAAACAATTATCCTACTTCTATAATTGGAGAGCGGTGTGTGGGTGTGGGTGTGTCCTTGCATATCTCGAGACCCCTCCATCAAATCTCCTTCACACTTGGTGTGTGTATCGCTGGGGACCCAAGGGTGTGCCCTATTCAATTTGGTGCAATTTGGGCATGTTACATATTAAAGGTGTAACTTTATCCTAAAAAACAATGTATAGACTAATACAAAAGTAATCCCTCTCAATCATCACTTATGAGCCACTAGAAGT
>JAOVVB010253417.1:0-20032 GCA_028570985.1 Heterobranchus longifilis | reverse complement strand
TACTTTGACTTTTATTGTTTCATTAAAATAAGTCAATTTAAAGTTAGTTGGATTCGGTTCTAATCGGTTCTCAGTTTGCGGTTCCCAACCCTATAGTGACAATCAATAGCAGAATACATTTATAAATATAAAGATTTGCATCTAGGATAATCATACAGTTAAAGAGAACAAATATATAATCAAAAAAGCCCCCAAACAGATGAAAAAAAAAGCTCTAATAATCACAATGTGTTAATTAATAGCAACATAAACTAGTATCTAGCTTTTTTCATCTGCTCTCAAAAAATTCTCCATCAAAATTGAAGACTGAAATGATAAATTATCACTTTTCTGGAGGATGGGGAAGAGCCAGATGTTGGGACAGGAAGTGGAGGAAGATGTGGGAAGGACTCCCCCGGCCCCGACCTCGGTCTCTGTGACCCTGAACTGAACCTAATGAGGCCCGACACTCACTCCGCAACACAATCACCCAGCAGAGATTTGGCTGTGATGTATCTGCTTCATACTTCATTTATCATCGTGTGTGTGGACAGACGAGTCTGATACGCAGGTTATGTGCTATTTTAACCGCGCAAATCCAGATGCAAGATTGTGGAACAATTCCTCAAGCGTTGCCCTCCAGCCGCCACCCGCCACTCCCCGAGGGGCCCGATGTCGCCGGGGGTCACCCCGCACACAGCCGTCATCCAGAGATGGCGAGTTCTCACAGTTCCTCCAACCTGCCTCCAACCAGCCGAGCTCAGGAGGGAGAGTCATTTTGTTTTCCATCCCGACGACCCTTTTATCTCATCCGCTGACTCCAAACTATTTTAGACCCCCACAGCCAGGCCTTGCGGTCAGCGCTCCCAAGCACCAGAGGAGCTGGAGTTTCAAATCGTGGCAACACAGAGAGTGTAGTGAAATTCAACAATCCCAAGGACAACAGGAAGTAATAAATCAAAGTGAGGGGCTGATTGAAAGTGATCGCTGAGGAGAGAACAGCTGTGCGAGATAGTGGCCCCTCATACGTAATGGAGATCACAATCCCTCTGCGGCATCAGAGGAAAAATACAGGAGTATTGAAACGTCAGCTGACGACACCCGAAGGAGACGGACTAACGTCCCGCAGAGAGAACAACGCAAACTGGTCCGTACAAGGGGAATGTTTATTTTCATAACCTTTGACCCCTTTCTACTGCATCTATACTCGCCTCCATCTCTCTTTACTTATCCTTCTGTTCAACTGTCCTCTTTACAAAAGAAAGTTTGGGTTTGTTTTTCCTAGATTCACATCTCATTACATTTGCTGGACTGTGTTTTCAGGGTCATATGTGGAATTTATTGTGAGCAATGAAAACAGTTACTTCGCTTTATCTTATAATAGTATCCTCTCAAGCTGCACCTCATCATTAAGGAAACTATTTCACATCAATAATAATAATAATATTTAATGATCTTTGATCCAACTTTCATCATCAAAAGAGAAACTCTATTATCAATCAAAATATTCAAAAAGACCCAGTCCATATAAAGTTAAGAAGAAGTAACACAATACTTTCGTACTGAATAACCAGCACTTAATAGAATATAAACTCCGACCCAGACTACACATTTGTCAGGGTGTGGATGACAGTAGAAGATGAATCACCTTGCACTTTGCTCTGAGAGGAAATTCAGATCCAGCTGAAATCTTGCGACGGGATCACAGCAGCCGTGACGCCAAATCGGGCGTGTGCGTGTGTGTCGGGGGGGGGGCAATGACTCTTTCCTGACTTCCTACTTCTATCGTACCACACCTATCTTCATTTTGATCTCAACTACACACCTGTAAAGTTTTGGTGATTGCATTTTGCACGGGAGTGACGCTAAAAAAAACACACAAGGCCTCATTACAGAAAACCAACTGCTTGTCCTATCTTAACTTTAAGTTTCAAAGATAGCATCTTCCTATTACAGAAGCAATTTCTAAACTCATATTTGTGTCCTCTTATCTCAGACCTCCTATCTTATTAACTTAAGAAATCCTAACTCTAACTGTAAATTGGATTCTTTTATTGGCACTCGACCTGTCTGTCATGTCTGTATCTCTGATCAGAATGCTCCAGTAGGCTACTGGTGATGGACAAACTATTAGAATAATGCAGCTCACTTATTTTAACAAAAAAAGACAAAAAAGAGAAAAAAAAGACGAGAGAAAGACAGCCTAGGACAAAATTTATGTATTTTGAATTCATTTTTATTAAAAAAACAACAACTATTTAATTAAAATGAATCATCTTGGCAGTCGATATACCATTAATACATGCTCTGTGAAATTTAAAGAGTCATACGGTTTGATTATTCAGTCACACAGACCTAACAACAGCACTTCTGCCATTTTTGCCACTTATTTTGAATTTAGGACAGAGTCTATCTATGCCATCCTGAACTTAGGATTCTTAACTTGGGAAATATCTAAGTTAGGACAGTTCTGTAATAGCTAAATTCCAGATAGGATTTGTTCCTAAATGGAGTTAGGAAACATTGTTTCTGTAATACCAAAAATCCTAAATGTCATCCTAAACTGAGATAAGATTTCAGACTGAGGAAGTTACAGTAATGAGGTCCCTGGTACCAAGTACTCAAACCCGCCTCTGTGGTAGTTCCAGCTACAGTACGTGTCTCCAGGAGCACATTTTGCCACGATGACACACACACACACACAGACTCACAAGGTGAAAACAACACCAGCGTCGCTGTCGCAGCTGTTAATAACCACTGCTTCACTTCAGGCGGTAATCTTTTAGCTGATCTGGTATTTGGGGGTCATGCAGGGAATTCACAGATGAACAGCAGCTCAGTAACTGACTTCAGGAAATGTAGGGACGTATTTAGAGAAGGTACTTTCAGGTGTTGCTTGAGAAAGAGTCTAGTGTGACCAAGTATCACACAGTTTTGTGGTTATCTGTCTGTGGAGGTTAGTTTGACAGCTCATAAGTCTTTAAGATTCAGAAGAGATGCAGGAAAGAACTGTTCAAGGCTGCGTACTTTATATTGATCATTTATTGTGCCCCCTTTTCCAAATGCTGCGTGAATGAAAAAGGAAAAGCAAAAAAAATAAAATAATAATAAAGCAATCAAAGTCTCACCTCTTTTCATTATGAGCGTTGTATTATAATGTTCTGCTTGACTCACATAATGTTGAATGAATAATGCTTTTGTTGAGCCATTTTTCTAAAATGACATTTGAAGGTCATATTCTTTAAAAAAATTTAAAAAAGTCTTTCAATATTGCAACACCTTTGAGCATATTCCATCTGAACACAGACCTCAGCCTTTCAGCAATGGCAGCCTTGTCCAGTCTGTCACAATTATAATGATATAAATAGTGATTATGGCATTCAGCATAATGAAAGCATGTAGAAAAAAGATCTGATGTAAGGTTGTACTCTATATTACATTTTTACTGCTAGAGAAGTGAAAACCAGCACGGCTAGCTTCTTCATCACTAATCTATAGATTGGGGGGGGTCAGCAGTTTAGGTTAAGTTTAGCAAGTAATTCATTACATTTTTAAACATTTATTTTGGAAGTAAAATACCTAAAACCTAAATATATCAACCTGTTTGATGTACCATTTCCTGACAGCATTTGTTGACACAGTGGGTTATAAGATACAGAATACTGCGTCCTTCGTGTTGAAAGAAGGTTGCATTTATCCACATTGAAATGGGACAGGCCTTGTGGGACTGTTGCCAGTCTACAAATGTGGACTTCAGATGGTCTAGCCCCAAAATTGGGACACAGCGAGTGATTTCTATACTCACCATCTGTTGACATTGTCAGACTCTGCCATGCTTCACCTGCCCACTAGATGCCATCATTAAGTTTTCCTGCTCCTGTCTGCACAGCTGCGCCTCATTAGTTTGTTAGTCTTTCAGTGCAGGTGACAGGTGATACTATAATAATATTAACGATGGCTCTGTTATATTCAAATGTCCCAGTAAACCGTGACAGTGTGACAATGAGCCAGCAAGAAGCAGCTAAATTAACTCATTTATTTCTATTATTTATACCTTTGCTTTTCCTACTGTCTAAATGTCACCAGTGAAAAACACTAATTGTTCATCAGTGCAAGTTTTATACAAAATGATTGAAATCTTGTATATTAATAGTAAAAACTGCAGGAATTCATATACAAACAAATGTCCTTTTAGTTTTGTTTTTATCCATTGATTTGTTCTTTTTTTTGTTTTTCTTTTAGCATCCATTGATTTCTGGGATTCACCAATGCTTTCTTATTTTTGTTCTTCTCTTAAGTAAGAGAACATTTTATGAGTGGCTAAGAGCACTCTTACCAAGATAAGAAAAAAAACATCTAGTTTTCAGTCCACAGTTTGTCCAACAAAACAGAGGAACATAAAACACATGAATATCATACAATGAAATTTAGATTGTTATATATTATTATAGATTATTATATTTTAATATTAGATTACTATAGGTTTTATAATTGTGTTGTGTATATTTTATTAATACATGCATTTGATTTTTCTGTAACTGCAGTACTGACTGGAAAATCACATTTACTTTGTTTACGTTTATTTACAGCCTTTCTTCTGTGGCGTCTCTCCAATTCTTTTTCTATTTGCACACGGCACAACACCTGCATTTACATAGTGTTTAGAGGGTGTTACCTCTGCCAATAAACAACTATAATCATTCAGCACACCTGGGTAAGAGCAGATTTGAACGTTTAAGAATGTTTGGTGCACCTGGAGTTGACTTCTCTTATTTTGTCTCTGAACAGAAAATTAAGAGAGTGCTGCTGCATGAGGCTCTCTGTGTAGTATACCTTTAGTTGTCAGAATTACGTGCTGTTAACCCTGCTGCTGATCATGTGCTGAACCCACCTGTAGTTGGTGTTTTGCCTGCCTGTTGTATTCTCCTGTTTGCCTGAAGTGAAGTAAAGTGCCTTTTAACCTGCGTGTCTGAGGAGCCTGTGTTTGGGTCCTAACCTAACCTGTCACAAATTCAATGTTCCGCCGGGGTCGTGGTTTTTGTTGAACACTTAAGATTATATTCCATCTCACAATGTTTCATCTGCCGGGATATCAAAACTGTGATGGTCAGTGTAACACCGACTCCCCTCTCTGCACAGAACATTTCAACCTGGAGGTCACAGTCTCCGTTTCTTTTTCAATCTGAAATCAATCTTCGAGGGAAAGTGAATGTGTAGTGAAGGATGTCCAGTAAGCAACGAAAGGCCTACAGGGGCTTGAGCTGCTGAACATTGGATTTCTAATGGACTGAGGAGTGCTATTGGAGATTAACCTATTGGATATAATGCTGCATTGCTAATAAGCATGGTCTATGTCAGGAGGCACCACAGATGAACACCCCGCAGGCCAATTAAGCTTGAGATTATGCTTAAAAGAGTGAGTGGAAGTCTCTTAATCCCTCATGTCCCCCATTCCATACACACATATTACACACACTCCACAATAATGCTTACATTACCATTCGAAACCCAGGAAAACTTAGAGGCTCTTCAGTCATCATGCGTATCCCTTATGCATGTTGTGTATGTGTTCAAAAAATGGGTCACATGCGCTTGCATAAGACGTGTGTGCATTGCATAAGTGAGGCAATACACCTCCCCGATGTCTCAGATTGGTCCCTGGGCAAGTTTTAGTCCCCCTTGTTCGTGTGCGTGAGAAGACAGGAAGTAAAGGTGGAGACATAATTTATTTGTGTAAAACTGAGATACACTTAAAGCACAGTCCCATGAGTCTCACATGTGTAGGAGTCATGAACTGTGTGTGTGTGTGTGTGTGTGTGTGTGCGTGTGTGCGCGTGTGTGCGTGCGTGTGCTTCCGTCCGTGTGTGTACTGGCTTGTGTGTTCATGGGCGATCGTGCTTGTTTTTATGCAGCTCGAGGATCTAACTTTGGTTATTACCATGGGGGTTGGTATTCGTAAGTCCTTCCCTCTAATTAAGACAAACTACATGAACATAGTCTCAAGAGGACTTTGATGCATCAAAATGTCATTATTGTGAACCTACACATATGCATGAGCAAAGGGAATATAGTTAGAGCTGATCACAGTATGGAGGCATGGAGGGAATCTCTCTGATCTCCTTTTGTGTACAATTTTCAATGTGTAAAACCCAAGGAGATGTGCCAAAAGATGGACGCCAACGCTTTGAATGTGCCTGCAACTCTTTAAAGCTACAGTACACAGTGAAAAAAAACTGTTGCAGTGATGAGAAGAGCAAACAAACAACATAACTGTGTCACACATCCATTCACATGTGGCACAAAGCCTCTTTACGAATCATTCCTGCACGGGGTACAGCCGTAGGTGCTAATAACCTTGTTGTGTTGTTGAGAAGTGAATGGAGGTGCTTTGCTGACTGCTGGCTAAATGAGTAGGTAGTATAATGTTGCTACTGCTGGGAACCAAGGCTCCATGAAGGGAGGACAGGTGCGGGGAGGGGACAGCCGGCGCGCTCCGATTAGCAGGCAGATGGGAGAGTAGAGTTCATCCCAGAGAGAGGATGGAGAAAAGAAGAGGAGGCACGTGAGCTAAGATTCTCTGAAGCTCTGTGTCGCACTAAACTCTAAGCCCGCCCACTTTTTTTAGCGATCCAATCAAATGACGCTCAATCCAAAGATCAAAAGACGCTCTAACTTCTTAGGAACTTTAGCATCACTAGCCGCACAGTCAGTCGGTTGGTCAGGCCAACACAGCTACACTGAAATATCTCAACTATTGGATGGATTGCCTTGAAATTTAGTACATGCATTCATGGTCCCCAGAGGATGACACCTAGTGACTTTGGTGATCCCCTGACTTTTCTTCTAGTGCGACCATCAGGTCAAAATTTAAATCGGCCTCAGCTATACATTATGTTCAGTGCTAATTAGCAAAAGTTAGCATGCTAACATGCTACATTAAGATGGTGATCTTAGAAAACATGATCTGCTAAATATGTCGGCATTTAGCACAGCACTGCTGTGGCTAAGTACAGTGTAGCATGGTTGTGGAAAATGCCACTAACTGACTATTAGGTAAGATCGGTCCATTATGGGTTAACTAAGGTTCAAGGTTAATCTTTCATTCCAGGCTTGCATAATGCAGTACAGTTGTAGCCCCATTCATACACAGAAAATTGAAAAATAGAGCAACTATAATGGCACTTTTAAGAAGAATCCATCTCATCAGTGTTTTTTGGATCTGTTATTACCTCAGTGTTTGGCACCCTGTAAAACATCCACTATAAAAGCATCACAACAGCGCCAAAGTATGTCATACTCTGCTTTTTTTTCGTCAAAATCTCACCAGTGGAGTCCAGCGTATAATGTTGATTTTATAAATGTGACCTTTTGTTAATTAGGCTGTGCCATTTTAATTTGTAAATGAAGCTAAAAGGTGTTTTTCACGGTGTTTGTGTTGGTGATTGTGTTTGTCAAACATCTGATGATGCCCCCCGACTGCGCCAGCAACTCTTCTTCTTCTCTTTTTTAAAATGATGTCCTAAGTTTCATTAACCTGTGTTGTTGATGTCAATCCGTCCAATAGTTGTCAAGACATTTCAGTATAAAACTAAAATGTCAACCTCATGGTGGCACTAGAGGAAAAGTCAAAATCACCAAAGTCAGCAGACTTCATCCCCTGGAGACCATGAGTGTCTGCACAGAATGTCATGGCAGTCCATCCAATAGTTTTTAACATATTTCAGTCTGGACCAAATCAACAGACGCATGTTGCAATTCCTTGAGTCACGCTACAGTGGCGAGGCTAAAAATAATGGATGTCTAAACATGCTGTCAGTGTCCATACAATAAAAAAAACTGAAACTTTTCTCTGAATGGAATAAAATATGCATCCTGAGTTCATTAGGATATGCTTCTGTGTTTATACTCCCCATGACAGAATCTACAGCACGCAGTACTCTTCAGTGAGTTGATTTTCTTTTACACATCATCCTGTTCTTTGCTGGCAGAGGTGAGGATTCGTGTCACACTGGCTTATTACAGTGATGGGTCCCTGTGCTCTACCTATGAATTATGCAATACTCTTGTGGCTTAGGCTACAGTGCCTGACAATGACAGCAGTGTAAAAATCCGTAGCATTTTATCCCCGGTGCCCGCATGTAATTTTAAATCCACCTCCGATCGAGGTTGCTGTTACAGCTTGAGGAGCTCACCCAGATTGAATTTGGTTTTCCTGCGGATGTAGCTGATACACGGCCCTTCTCATTGTTTGTTTTTGTGATGCGTACAGAGAGAGATAGAGCCAGACACGCCAACAGAGATAGGAGCACAGATTCAAAATAATTCAGGACCAGCATGCCTGAAATTGTGAAATGTCTTTTCTCTGTCAACAAGTCAAGACACCCTGTAGCTTTCATTCCAACCCAACACTAAAGCATCCAATTTCACTGATTAGCACAATGATAAGTGAGCGGATGGAGCCTAATTACTGGACTCAGCTGCTGTAGCATTTAGTTGGAAGGAAACCATTAATTCTGTTTGACTAAAGAGTAAATCACTCAGCCCACAATTAAGATTATTTTGGAACCAAAGTCAACGTTGGCTTATTTATGTTGGCTGCTTAAAATAACTTATGTAACAAACATACTTTTTTTAAAAACCCAAACTACATTTTTTTCCTAAACTTAACCAAGTATTTTTGTTGCCCAACCAAGGATCTTTGTTTGAATTCACATTAACCACGTGTTTAAAACACCATGGGGTCCTGACCAAGCGCTATGTGACGATAAACCCACGGTATGCTACCTAATCAGTGCCAAATCACAGACAAAGTTAGCGACTACCTGGTGAACATAGTGAAGCATTTGCCAGCTAAAGATGTATTTCTCAGGAGTTGGTGGAAACCAAAACTGACCTTACATTCATCATGTGGCCTGAAACATGACTCCAAATAAGTGCTACAGTGGTGCTGCATGTTTGCTGGGTGTGTATATTGGCAACTCTTTGCTGTCATGTTTATATATCAACTTTATAAGGTGATAATATGTCAATGTTCTGTTTACAGCTTGCTGCACTTCCATCAAGTGGCAGAAAAAAAGGTTTAAGTAAACGTCCGAAAAGTAAATGCACTGTGTTGCAGTGACTGAAATGTCATACTTTGGTACATTATATCCACATGTATTACTCATCATTGTGTATTTTACACTCTGTATGCAGTGAATTATGTCTAAAGCTCTGTTCAGACAACAGCCTGTGAGAAAAGATAACAACCCTGTATACAACAAATATTTTTGCTGCACTACTGTGACATTATGATTTGCGTTTATACTTTATTTGTGTTATGGTTATGTTATTTTACAGAAACATGACAGGGGAGAGTGGGGTAAGATGAGCCAATTCTTACTTATGTCTAGGCAAGGAAAACTAAGACTAAGTACAATGAAAACAGCTACCATTATTTCAGGATATATCCTATAAATTTGACAAGAATGACAAAGGGCCCTGAAAATATGACTTGAGAAAAAAAAGTGTTCCTGTGGCTCAACTCGCCCCAGGTTAGAGGTAAGTTGATCCGTGTCTGGGGGTAAACTGAGTTTAAACCTGAGCATAATTGAAAAAATAATTTACCTGTTTAAAAAAATAAAAATAAAAATAAAAATACATTTTTACCATTTCCAAATAATACATTTATTTTCTTAAAGCTAACTTAAAACAACATCAAAAACCAACCAAATAAAGCTTCATATCCATAGAAATGTAATGTTTGCCACTGGTCAGAAGATTTAAAATATTTCTGTTAGCTTAATAAGGGTACTCATCCAAATTTTAAAAAGGACAGCCAGCGTAGTTTGGAGGGTAAAATATATTTTTTAAATTATGTTAATGTAGAAAGTTAAAATCTGCTGGCATCCAGTTAATAAAACAAAATAAGTGTTTGGCAGAAAAATAACAAGTAGAGATGGTGGCATGCCTTTCTTGAACCAATCTCGACCAAAATAATATAATTACTTCTATCAAGATACTGTATTTAACTATACAAGATAAGTTAGCCTTTGCTGCTTTTCTACAATATGTAACATGTGATAAACCAAATGAGTTGTGTAATGCTACATTGAAATACCATTTTATGGCTCACTTTGCCCTATAGCCACCATTTTGGGGAAAAAAACCCTCCCAGTTTAGAAATTCAGGCCAATCTTTAGCTAAATGATTCACGTGGTTTTATATGTTGGCAAATCACCAACATTTTTAGACCTGGATACCTTTGCTTTGACATAACAGTACATTTCTGTGTGTTAATAAATACTTAATAATCCATCACAGCCAGATATAAATGACGGGTGTTTCCTGAATTTATGGTCACATGACAACAAATGTGCATAGTTGTCTAGAAACAAAACCAACTTGCCCACTGGCTCATCTTACCCCACTCTCCCCTAAACAGTGAGTATCTTCACATGCACACTAATATTCCACTATTATTCAGAAAAAGTCCCTTTTCCAAATATAGCATTTTCTGATTAAGAAGTGGGACATGCCGGTATTATTCAGGTTTTAGAAGCATTCAGAAACATGTACACAGCGCATTCAGAATATGCGTCTCAATTGGAGTTTTTACTGCAGTTTGCGCAAAGTTATGGCCAGTTTACGGCCCGTTTATGGCTTAGGGTCAGGTCTGTGCGTTGCTATGGTTATTGTACATGCAGAAAAGAAAATCCCACATTTCTGGTCAGAAGGAGGAACACACCTACTTTTAAACATTACGGAGATGATGTCTGACGCACTGAGCGGCCGGAAGCCACCTTCACATGAAACATTATGAAAAGTGGTTATCAACAGGTTTTTGGATATTCGCAAATATCAGAATGCCGACCTTTTCATGAAGGTGGTTGAAGGAATGAAAGAGGGAGGCTTTGCCATGTAAACAGCTTAGTAGGAACATTGTCTTTTTTGGAATAAGGGCAAAAACTGGAATAGTGTGTGCATGTAAATGTAGAGTTCCTCTCTCTCACACACCTCTTATACACACACACACTACATCACTGTGCTGAGACATCGGCGTGCAGTGGAAAATGCATGAATCAGAGACTGCAAAGTTCAACAGCAGCTGAACGTCTGCAGCACATCTTTCTTTAATCTAAAAGACACAACCTGCTCTGTCTCTGCCGTGGTTAATGAAGCCTACGTGCAGTCGTGTCACATTAAGGGGAGTGTTAAATTGAATGAAACATAATAGGACATGTTGCTCTCCTTCAGTGAGAACATCATTTCGCTCTGTGAATATGAAAAGCTTCAGCCTCTCCTTTACTCAGTGATGGTTGGCCCTCAAGCAGGAATCCTCATCAGACCTAAAGCATCTCCAGATGTTGTATCAATTATCCTGTCCGATGCTATATATGAGCCTAAGTATCACAATCTTCAAGCCTTTTGGCACTTGGTTATTGGTGATTTGGCCAAGCTTCTTGTTTTCCCTCAGCACTCCAACTAAGCCTGCACCTGCACCCTGATTCAAACTTTAACAACTACAAGTTCTATTTTTTCTTACTTTTGGGACAGTCTGAGGTACTTTGTCATCGTTGTGTGTGCTGAAGTGTTTTCACATGCTGTCTTGTGACAGGTCCTCTAAACTGAAAGACAAAAATATGCAGTTGGCTTTTGGATTTAACCACAGTCATTAGAGAAAAGGCTTCTTCAGAGGAAAATTGTGTTTCGACAGTGGTTCCTTTCTCACCTGCAAATTATACGGATTATACAGACACCAGAGAAGCCGGTTCAGTCAGTGTTGTTCAAGTTACTCAGCAAGTGTAATAAGTTACGTTTTACTCCTTCACAAAGTAATAAGTTACATTACTTGTTATATTACCATATTACTTACGCTACTTCAGTTGTAAAAATAAGTCCAAACTTCTCCGTTTTACCTACTTAAAGTATTTTGTTATTTATTTAGACCATTTTACACACCACACAATATAAAACTCCTCCCTCTCCCCTCCCAAACCTTTCCCTACAACCTGCAGCCTGTCAGTCAGTCACCAGGGCATAGAGACAACCTGCAGCCTGTCAGTCAGTCACCAGGGCATAGAGACATCCTGCAGCCTGTCAGTCAGTCACCAGGGCATAGAGACATCATGCAGCCTGTCAGTCTGTCATGAGGGCAGAAAGAGCGTTGTTACCACACTTGTGACTGCTTTCAGTTTGTCATTCGACTCACTGTGACTTCAACAAGCTGCAGGGGCCACGTAGTCTGCGTGTGTGTGTGCGCACTCTGTGAAACATGCAGAGAGGAGGACGCGCTCTCAGGTCACCATTTGATTTAACATGAATCAGTACTCCATAGTAGGCTTACAGACGTAAGTAACGCAGTAACGCAATGATAGCCTACTTTGATTCGGAACTGTAATATGATGTCTGTTTTGGAAATTGTAATCCCTTACACTACACGTTACTGGGGAAAGTAGTGTAATAATGTTACCAAGTTACACGTTACTGCCCAAAACTAATGTGCATAAACAAATAAGTCAAATAAGCTCTGCTTGATGGTGTCAGAAGTGGAAGTGAGCAGAGACACAAAGCAGCTGGTGGAGCAGAGAGGGGCTTAGATCAGGATGCAGGCCTCCTCCTCATCCTGACAGCACTCCCATATGGACATGCTAATGCTGCAGCAGCCTCTGGGCTGCCGTCCAGTGTCTGGCGTGCGCAGTTCACACAGTTCAGAGGGTATGTCTGCTGTGTATGTGTGTCATGGGAAAAATTAAAAATTAAAGCCTCTTGGTGTCCTCTGAGGTTAAAGGGAACTTTGGATCACCAACAGGGGAAAGAGGACAACTGTCCCAATGCACCAGAGCTCCAGGTGCCCAGAAATAAGGCTGCACAATTAATCAAAATGTTATCGAAATCGCAATATGGACTTATCCAAATCGCAGGAGGCACAATATTTGTTAAAGGCAAAATATGTATGAAAATACCATTCTGAATGAAGTATCGTGGTGCTGCAGAGATGTCCCGGCCTACAAATCATATTCTACAGACTTCAGAAAAAAATCTTTGTTTGGTACAGATCCTCACAAAAAAATCCCACCATGATCATTTTAATACATTTTTCAATGAACATGAGAATAGTGATGCAAATTCCATCATTCCTTCAAATATTGTGACTCATATCACAATTGCAATATCAGTCAAAAGAATATTTCCTCATATTGTGCAGCCCTACCCAGAAAGCTCCAGGCTTACTGCTGAATTTTGTTTGGGAATGTGTAAAACACAATAACTGGCATGATAACAGTCCTGCTTTACCTTCTGTTGAGGCGCCATCTTGAAAACACATTCTCACTCCCAACTCGTCAAATATGGCAGCATGGTCAGGACCCCTTGGCATCATTTCTCAACACGCAGGGTCGTCCTGTGAATTCAAACAAAACAGTAAATCTGGGGCCAGGTAGTATTTCAGCATAGAAAGCTGTGCACAGTGCACAGTGGGAGGCCCATGCTGATTTGAAGTTAACACCAGACTGAAAAGCAATGTCTCAATGCCCTGTTTGGTTGAAAGTTTCAAGTCAGTAGCACATCAGACTGCTACACCCAGCATCACTGTGTGGTGTGGTCAGACGTGTGCTCCGTTTTACCTGTAACCACACCCAACAGTGAACACCTGTACATGACTTTTACACATGCAGCAGAAACAGAGCGACATGAGTATTCCTTTGGAATCGTGTCTCTTTCAGTCTCCTTTTAGCTTCATTTGGTCTCCAACTAAAATATCTGACTGTGTAGCTTGTAAATGTGCCAGCTAGTTGCCAACATTTGTGTTGTTTGTGTCTGTTGTTTGGTGCTGGGCAGGTAGAGTACAGCAGGTTATTAGTATAAAAATACTGATCAAAGCAGCTTTAAGGACAATATCTTAATCAAAGCTAATAGGAGGAGTAATCAAGAGGAAGTTGACAGAAACAGTTTTGCTTTAAGGCGACGGTACAAACCACTGAGTCACCGTGCTGCAAAGTGTTTATACCTCTGCATGTTTGAAGATATGAATGTGACTTAAGCCTCCTTTAATTACTGGATGTATGAGATCAAGTAGCACTTTTAAAAGTAGTAGACGTATATGCTACCTGTTGAGCATTTAATACTTGTTAGTTGGTGTTAACATTTTTAAAACCCTTTTTTTGTTTTTCCAAGCGCAAGAAACATTTACATTTAAACTTGGAGCTCGTTAATCAAAATGCACATCCTCCACTACAGCCGGAGGCGGTGACAAAAAAGCTGCCGTCAAGTCGGGCATTTTCCAGCAGCCTTCAGTCTGTAACTTTTACAACACTCACATCCTGTTAGATCCAATAAATTAAAATGCTATCAGACCCATATTTACTCTCCGACTACTGAGCGTCACCATCAGTCACACAACATGTATTCTATTTACAGAAAAAACCTTCAAACCTTCAAGAGTCCACATCTAAACCAATCAGCTGAGAGCCAGGCGTTTCCCATCATGCTCTGGGTCTTGCAGTTGGTGGAGAGCGGCTGCGGCGCCTGGCTCTGAAAACTGCTGCCGCCTTGATCTCGTGAGGTTATCGTTGCCTACGTGTGCATGTCAGAGCAAGTCGGGATCAAATCAGACAGAAATCTAACCGACGTGCTCTGTGCGGCGATCGCCGGCGATCGATTCTGTGCAGGCCTGGCTCGTCTCAAACAAGCCTATTCTTACCCAACCAACGAATGTAAGGAGTACCAGCCAATCAGAGGCGGGCATCAGAAACGGGTCATGCCTTTGCCCGTCCCTACGGACCATCCATTCTAGCATCCACCTCGGCAGGAGCAGGAGGTAGGAAAGAGCAGGAGAACAAAACAAACAGGGTGTGTGTGTGTGTGTGTGTCTGTCTGTGTGTGTGAGTGTGCGTGTGCGTGTGCGTGTGCGTGTGCGTGTGCGTGTGTGCCTGTCATATTCAGTGACAGAGTGGGAGTCAGCTTTTAAGCCTCTGCTGTTCTTTTTCCTAATGGGATATCATTTCTTTAAGTCCTCCCATATGACGCTGACAATGAAAGGAGACTCATTTTATTTTTCTCAGTTGGCAGCATAATGCCATATATTGTGTTTGGATTTTCAATTTCTTATGCAACTGGTGTGCCATGAAGGTTGAGTAAATCCCACAGCTCTGCATAAATAACTCGCCACAGAAGTCAGTTCTTTCATAAACGTAAATATTGTCAAACTATAACGTTGACAGTGCTTAGTCATTGTGAAAATGGATGTGTTTTCTGGGGATAAGCACCATGCCAAATTCTCCGCTGGTTAATTCTTATAACAAGAGCACACGCACGAGTCGTGTACTCAGCAAAATCACTGAGGCTGATGAGGTGACAATTATTTCTCAGTCAGATGTTTGGATGAAAACCATCTTTGTCTTGAAATCTTGATTCTTGATAAATGTCACAAGAGTGTATACAAATATTTAAAATATGTCATATAAAATACAAAAAATACAGTTTAGAACAGAGCAGCAAGTGGATAACACATCCTGTTTCAGGTATGTCACTTTCCAATTTTCTCCACTGACTTCATCACTAACACAAAGCTGTGGCAACAAAAGCCATATTGCCTTCGCTGATGCTTTCATCTTTCAGTCTGACCTCTACGCTCATTTAGAGTTAGACGGAGGCTGTCTGCAACCGCACACTGACTCATCTGAGTTTGGACTGTAAAGAGTAACCAAATGTCTGCTGGAAATCTTGTTTTTACTGACCTCCAGTGGTTGCTGTTGAGTGTATAAATGTATTCAGGTGTTAAGACCCTGACATCACTGATGGGTTAAAGAAAACTGTAGAGTCAGCATGGAGCCAACCAAGTTGTTATCCTTTTGGTAATATTGGTTGCTTCACACAACTTAACGAAGCTTAATATACTATATGCTAATAAGAGGTACATGCAAGTTAGAATTAAGTCAGGCCACCACATTAATCGCTCTACCAGTTATATTGGGAAATGGCAGTGGTAGGATTTGAGCCCACACCTCCTGAGAGACTGGAGCCTTATCCAGCGCCTTATGGGGTTTTTCCAATGACACTTTTGGCCGCGCTGCGCTTATTTGCTTTTCCATTACCCGTGGTGACGTCTCGCCGGCCACAGCCAACCCGTGACGACCCCCCCTTCTCCGCTTCCTCCCTCCTCAGCTGCGACTCTACTCGTGAGCCAGCAGAGAAAAGGACATTTTTAAAAGTCTTGTGTGTTCAGCTCTCAGTACTTTTGTAGCTTCTAACTGAATCTCTGTGCTTTGAAATGTAGTTTCTCTCCTGCTTCTCTGTTTTTACTTTCAGTTATCTGCTTTATTTTACCGTTTCATGTTCGTTTTTTAAGTTGTGTTAAGTTACTGCCGATGAAGACGCATTTCCTGATTTTGCTGCTTCACACAAAATAACGAGGAACTTTCACTGTGATGAATTTAAAGGAAATTAAATGTGTTTTATGCTGTTTTACATCTGTCTGTAGTAATATCCTACGTCACAAGGAATACTAGACCACTCAGCCACACTACCTGGAAGTGCATCTCCATCGTTTCTGCTGAGCAAGTGAAAAAGGAAAATAGACAGGATAAGTTGAGCTATTAGTAAATTATATCAATTGTAGTGGCATTTACACCGGGATCTGGATCTTTAGCATCTAAATGCTCCACTATGTGGCTAATTGCTAACTTTGTCTGCTGCTGTTTGGTGCTGAGCAGGTAGCATTATTGAAGCACAAACATCTGGCTGCTGTGTTTGGAAACGATGTGGTGAGTGTGAATCAAAATTATAAAGTTGAACCAAAACGAAAACAATGATCCAAAAGTCACTAAAACACTGAGTTGAGCTGAGGAGAACTGCAGTAGCAATGATTTGTCACTACTAACAATCCCTTTCACATTACACATTCATATATGTATATATATAAATAAATACACATATGAATCATATATATATATATCATATATTCATATAGAAATAGCAATTAGTGTAGTTTTAATTAACCCTCGAACGGCACCAAAACTAGGCTACTTCGTTAAGAGTGGGCAACAAAACTACTCGGTAAGGTTAGAAAATAACAGGGTTTGGGTTAAAATCACTACTACATATATAACTACTGGACACAGTTATGTGGCGACATAGAAGGTGACGTAGCGACGCATGGAAGTTAATTTACAGGTTACTTAAAATAACAGCGATGGCCCCCCTTAACAGCCTTCTTGGTCTTTATATTCCGTCGCCTTACTTCCTTGTTTCTTGCATCATAATTACTACGGGAACTAGAGGCCGACGTCTACAAATAAAACGTCAATATGGCACGTAATAAGATGAGCTGTCCTGGCTCACAATTACGTGGGTTATCTACGATTTAGAGTGCATTATTTTTTTCGTAGGTATAACGACGAACAGTGGCTGAGAACAGCATGCTGAGAGTATTTCCTGGGCAAGAACTACTTTGACTGTTTGACATTCAGCCCTGAATCTTTGTCATCTGTACTCCTGTCTGTCTCCAAATGTAACACCCCTTAGAGCACAATCCCAGGAATGAAAAAAAAAAAGACTGACATTCCTCCCATCAATAATTCCCCCACCCACTTAAAAATACTTTCATGCACCAGCTCAGGTCAAATGGTTCAACAGTCCCCTTACACTTACACCAAAACAGTGACTTCATAATACTGCTACTGCAGAACCGCCAAGAACATAAACAAAAAGGTTTACATCAGCTAAGAGCCACAGAATGCCACAACATACACTAGAACGATGAATTTCTCAGAAAGTCTAAATGCACGTCCTTTACAGCACATCTCACATTTACATTTACATTAATGACATTGTGTACAAACTCAGTCTACAAAATCTCAGTCGAGGTATGTGCGCATAATATCGTGACTCAAGACAGCCATGCAATAAATGTGCTAGAATAAACGTTAATATTTTACAATAAGGTACACACAATTGAGTACTTTATTGTAAAACCAAACTTGATGAAAGGAAACATCTACAGCTACAGCCGCCTCGAAAAAACTTGACACAAAACATGTGGAACTCACATTGTTTGAAAAAAGTGATAAAAACACAACTCTGGGCAAATAAAAATAAGTAATTTCCTCCCTATTAGAGGATTTCTCTTTGTTTTTTGAATGTGTCTCAAGTGATGAATAAAATTAATGAGTTGCTCTACAAATCCTTTGTCAATTAAAAAAAAAAAGAAGTCCCAATTCCAGTCGGCGTTCTATAAAACTCATTTTGGGTGAAAAAGATGAGTGTATTAAAAGCTGCGGTCGACCTCTCCATCTCTCTGCTTTAAAGCTTTGCTCTGTCCCAGAAGTGCTCTTCTAGCCTCTTCTTTGTGTGATTTCACATACCTCATGTCTCTCTATCAGCAGCCCGCTGCGAGCACAAAGCACACAGCCCCATAAACCTCAGCTTATATTCCAACCAAGATGCTGTTTATGATGTGTGAGAAACAGTCTCTGTTGTTGTAATGTCAGCCTGCAGAGCGACTGGTGGCTTGCTGTGTAATCACTCTGAGGTGTGGAGCTTCATCTGTGGGTTTACAGGTGGGAGAATCAGAGCCCCATCATCACCTGTTTCCACTGTGACTCATGAGTGACTCAGTTTTACATGAATCTGGACCACAATAGAAGACTCAATTTGCAAAAACAGATAAAAGCCATTCTTAAAATGAATAAACCAATACTAGTTTGATTGATATTCCCTTGCGTGCACAATTTAAAAAAAAAAACATGATTTCTTAATGATTTTCTTAACACCAGTTTGATTGATATTCCCTGGATTGGACATAAAAACAATATAATTCAGGAAAATAAATAAAAACTGAGGTATCAGTTTTTGCAAATGAACCCAGTTTTCCATTATAAGAGAAACACAGTCACTAAAATGTTTTTTCTGAAAACATTTTAGGCAAATGAAACATGAGCTCAACAGATATGGCTGGTTTGAGAAAACGGCACTCGCGTCTCCCAATTTCTGTTACTCGTGCCTACATCAATTTCAGTCCTTTGAGTAGCGTCATTGTGCTCATTTTACTCCTCCTTCGTATCTTAATATCCTTTTTAAATTCCCTATTTCATTTAAACAGACAACGATGACTTCATTCTGTGATTCACATCCGATGAGCGCCTCACTTCGACGTGTGCTTATCAGTTATCTACGCTTTGTTTTCCAGTGATTAAGATCTTGATTTGGAAACTCATCATTTCCAGAAACAAAGCACCGCGTTTCCGTATGTGATGTTGCCATGACTTCAGTCCGCTGAAGCGCACAATCAAAGCCAAATGAGTCCATAAACACACTCTGACACGCAAGCTGTCGTCTGATCGACATTTGGCTCTGCCGGTGCTCATTTGAAGCCGGGTTAGCACACACGCACACACCTGACGCTGTCATTCCTCATTGGAAACCAAACCAGGTATGTCCCTCATGCATTACCCATCGCACACAGCCGGGCCACAGTGCAACAGGAACCTGTCAATTAAAATGGATTAATTCTGCTCATTGTGCACCTACTTCACCCGATCCAGGAAGGAGGGGAGGCGAGCAGGGGATTAGGAGAAGAGTGTGAGGAAAGGAGAAGAGGATGAGAGCATTTTCATAGAATCCCGTCATGAGTACGTGTGAAAACGATCTCACAGAGTATACATGAGGCTGCCGTTAGTCAGTGTCTGTTGCGGAGTTTCACACATTATTCACAGTGACTGTTCAGTGCTGACTGACTGAAAATGACTCCCGATGGGATCGTCATGGCAACCTCTGACCTCCACCGCCGCTGACCTTTTCCTCATGGATATATTATGAGCACCAAGAGGGCAGCACATTCATTTCAATGGAAGTGGCTCCACCACTGCATTCAATGACATTTTCAGGCTTCTTCGTTGTTTGTGTGGCTCGCTGCCTGCACGCGTGAATGAAACACAAATAATATCTTATATGTATATAAATGGGGGCGGCACAGTGGTGTAGTGGTTAGCACTGTCGCATCACAGCAAGAAGGTTCCAGGTTCAAATCCTGCCTGGGACAAGGACTGGGGCCTTTCTGTGTGGAGTTTGCATGTTC
>JAOVVB010253409.1:4108-20032 GCA_028570985.1 Heterobranchus longifilis | reverse complement strand
ATGATGCCATGCTGCCATGATGCCATGCTGCCATGATGCCATGATGCCATGATGCCATGATGCCATGATGCCATGATGCCATGATGCCATGCTGTCATGATGCCATGATGCCATGCTGTCATGATGCCATGATGCCATGCTGTCATGATGCCATGATACCATGATGCCATGATGCCATGCTGTCATGATGCCATGATGCCATGCTGTCATGATGCCATGATGCCATGATGCCACGTGACAATTATCACTGAAATCAAACAAAAGTTTGGGCGATGCCTGTCAGACGAGTGTGTGGGTGGGAGGAATGTTGAGACTACGATTGGCTAAAGAAATGTTTTATATTACACAAACAATACCAGGAAATAAACACGCACTCATCAGACCAGTTTGTCCAGTTTGTGTTATTTGAACCTTTTCAATTGTCCCCTGGGGACAAATGGTGTTTTGAATTTGAATTTATCTTGTTTGGTCAAGGAGACATTTTAATGATTCACTCTTCACTCGGCATGGGACGATATTTATTTATTTATTTATCTGGAAAAAAGGGACAGTGTGTATTAATCAACATCCACATTCCAACAGTTTCTCGAAACATTCAGAGGTTTTTTTCTCAAAACATTACGACTTTTTTTTTTTTTTTTTAAATATTACATCTTTTTTTTAAGAACCAAATATCAGTACAGCATCACAGATAGGACACTGTGGTAAACTGCAGTCAATTCCTGAGGCTATTCACGATATTCACAATTATCCCAATAATGGAAATTCATCACAATCAACTTATTGTGAGTGTTTTTATCGTGATTCACGATGAAAATCCATTATTGTCCCGTCCCCACTTCAAGGTAAGGCTAACATGTTTTGATGCAGTTGCTGCGTTGCTCTAAACAATAATGAAAGTAATTAAATGACAATGCTGCAGGATTCCTGAGCTCTTATACACAAAGGGAGGAGACCAGTTTACAAAAGCTGTCATCAGATCTTTTATCTTCACTGTTGTTTAATAAAAGGTTTCACAATGATTGTTTCAATAATAATACTAATAATAGTAATTGTTTCTGTGTCCTACATCTGTGACATGCTGTAGTTTCAACATCATTTTAGTGCCCCATAATACTTTTAATTAACAATGTAATTATACAATAAATTATAAAATGTCCTCCTGAAGAGACCTTTAGGCTGTAACCAAAAAAAAAACTTTTCTGAGTTGAGTTAGGTTGTTATCTCGAGGTGGTAATAATCTCGAGATGTGTGGTGTTTTGACTGACACGCTCAGTTTAATTTAATTCAAACACCACAGGGAATAAAAGGAACATTTATGGTATTTTATTAAAAAACATTCATTGGATAAGAAATGTGCTTGATTCATATTTAGAACAAAGTTCCTTCAGCTTAAAGCAACTTAGATGTAAGACTTTTAAAGTCTTCTTTAATGCCACTTGGAATTAAATGTTTAAAAAAAAAAAAAAAAAGGTGATGTCTTTAAATTTTGTCCAAAACCTAAAGATATTCAATTCATATAAAAGCAGCAAAATCTCCATATTTGAGACGCAGAAAACAGCATTTTCTGACATTTTTTGCATGAAAAATTACAACTAACGATTTAGAAATAGTTGCAGCTCTATTTGGATTATTAAATAAAAATAGATGCTACCAATTATTTTTGAGATTTTACAATGCAATGTCAGCATCTTTCTGCATTCCACGTCTGAGCGTCTTTAAGACTTTTGAAAGATCGATTTTAATGCCAATTCAGGATTTATTTTTTAGATTAATGAATGTTTTAAGACGTTTCCACCCTGTACTTAACCCTCAGGTTAAGTACACACAGCTAAAATAACAAATGCAGTGATTTGGTTTCCCATCACACTGTGTGAGTTATTGGAAACCTCGCCTACATCTTCTTAAAATAAACACTGAGTGACTGACAGCTCGCAGTCCCGCCTTCTTCTCAGCTGAAACTTATATCACAAATTCATTTTAAATCAGTTAGTAATCAAATATTCATAGACAACATTGAACAAACATTAAATTCCTCGTCATAGTAGATGAAAACTTAACATTGAAATACAATGTTGAAAACTATGAAGTCATCATGAGTAGAGTTTGTTCATAATTAATTATTCCTGTATTTAACTTTTTACTGCAGATTAATGTATCCTCGTATTATGTATTGTAATACTGCAAATCTCAAAAAGATTTCACTAATCCAACAGACATAACTACACTCTTCAGAAAATAAAAACTTTTATCAATTTTTAATATGAACATTTACCAGACTTGTGTTGTCTTCCTCAGACATCAACTCATAATCATATCATAATCACTATCTTTTTTCTTTTTTTTTAATAATTCAGATTAATATTTTCTCTTCTTTAAATGACTGTAATGTTCATCTTTATGCAGATGACACTGTTCTTCAGTTCTGTTGTGTTCAGACGTGAATAAAATCATCAGTTTGTGTGAGTTTGAGTTTGGACGCTGCGATCTTTTCTTTGGACTCTTCATTCGTGCGATCACTCGCGTCGCTCGCCGTGGAACTTCAGATTTTTCAACTCACGCAAATGAGCGACTTCGCGACAACCGGAACTTTACATCGACTTTATATGTAATTCATTCGCTTAAATTAATTTTTACTCTACACAAGTTGCTGCTGAGAAGAAGAACTCGTCAATCAACGTTTAGGTGTAGAGATGTTTTTTGCAAAAAAAAGGTGTCGCCCCCTGCTGGATTTTAGGAAGAATGCAAGTTTAAGACACTTCCACGTTGGATTATAGTAAATAAATGTACTGAAGTACTTCAGCTGGGTACAGTTTGGAGGTAAAAGTACTTTTTTATTTGGCGTTACAGACACACCAGTGTTTACATTTGATCAAACTTCTGTCAGCGATGAAAGTAACCAGATACTGTTACTAAAGTACTAAAGTACACTAATTATTGTGCATTGTACAGCATGCTTTACACAAACTACATATAAAACAATAAGAAACAGCAGTTGTATTGTAAATGTTGGACCATAAATCTGCAGGAGAAAAGAAGGCGTGACTGTGATCTGGCATTACCTCAGTTTATTTCAGGAATCCAGGCGAGGTTTCCAGTCACTAACACGCAGAGTTACGGAAAACCAGATCACTGGATTCTTTATTTTTAACTGTGTACTTTCCTAAACATGAAGCAGGCACGTTTCTTCTCCACTGAATCTTTATTAATAAAACATCATAAATGCTGCTTGTGTTTGAATTGGCCAACGTTACATCTGAAACTGATAGATCCCCTGTCAGGGTTCTATTTTCAATAATGACGTTATCTCTTACTTAACGGATAACAGATTGCATTCTTATGCAGTGGAAACGTTCATTACTCCAGTAAACTGGAACGAATCTTAGATACGACTTGGACTGTCGACTAACAATCATACGATTTTGTCCACTAATTGATTATCTGATTTAATGAACAAATCTGTGACCATCCGAACATCAGAAGTTCCTTGGAAATAAATCATTCAGCATGAAAAAAGCATAAAAAATGACTGATGGACTAAAGAAATCTTAGTCAACTGAGACCAAAACGACCGATTAGTCGACTAACGTGAAGCTAACGTTATGCTAGCAAGACTCAAAGTCAATAACAAACAGTAAATAATATAATTTGACACTATGTTTAACAACAAGACTATCTAGCTAGTCATTGTCCCCAAATCAATATTAAGATTATTTTCTTGTCTCAACAGTCTGGTAAGTTCAGAAGATGACATCACGTTACTGTAATGCAGCCTTTAAAACCAGGAAAAGACAACACGTATGACCATATCCAAAATCGAAACCCATATCTATCGATCTTTTGAGCAGATTACTTCCTGTGAATATTACATCAGAGATGAGTTTTACTCTTATTTGTAGGACCTTTTAATGCAATTATCTGTATTATGTGAGTTTTTCTTTAGTTTAAAACAATCTAAACTTTTTACCCCGACCATACTTCTGGCGTTCTTGCTCGTACCGCACCCACCTTTGAACTCAGCCTTCATTTTAATCTCAACTACACACGTGTGAAGTTTCGTGACTGCGTCTCGCACGGTTGTGGTGACACGTGCCTGGCAAACCTCCTCTGGGCCAGTTCCCGTAAGTGAATATTTAATGGTTCAGCAGCAGCCAAGTTTTGTTTAGTGTTCGCTGATTATGATGCAAACTGAAAGCATGAGGAAGAGCACGAATCTCATCTCACTGTTAAATAAAGAAACATTGTTCCGATCTCTTCAGCAGAGGTGATGCCAGACGAGGCGTCTGTTAACAGGAAGTAATGGATGACAGGAGCTAATTTCCAATGTCTCAAAGGGAATTCACCTGCTGATACCATGGTCACTTGTCAAAGAAAACAAAATTATATTTTCATGCATTTTGCAATCAAAATCTAAAGATTTGTTTGTTTTTTAATACGTTTTTTTCAAACAATAACTTTCTCTGCTAACACCTGAGAGGTTTACTAATACCTGGAATAATCATTACCCCCATAAAGTTATTATGCAATGGAAACGTTTATTACTCCAGTAAATAGGACAAACCTTAGATACGACAACAGGAGTTATTTCTGGTCCGCTCTCACTTTACAATTATATACTTTTAATTACCATCTTTTCAACTGTGTTTACACCACTGTGGGGAGAAATGCAATCACAGATCAGGACACCTCAACATCCTTCCAAATGTTTTGTAGTTATCAGTTTAACCATCAGGTGGAGCCATTTCTTCTCAGAGTCAAACCTCAGCTTACAGTGTTTAACATTTTTCATCCACTAAAACATGTATTTGATAACATTTTCGCATAATTCTGCGACAAATATAGTGTGACTGCTTTGCAGCTATAATCATTCGTAGTGTTTTCTGTCAGCAGCTTTTAAAAGTCAAAAGCAAGTGAGGAAAACCTGAGTTAAGATTCATTTGTCAGAAAACATTCAGTATTATTTTAGCCGTTGAAATGAAATGATGGTGGTTAAGGCAGACACAGACAGTGTAACAGTGATGTCCCTGCTCTTCTATCCTCCAGCAGCACACGCTGCTGCTGTACAGGCTGGCTGGACTGTTTGGACTGCAGACTCTGGGGTCATGCCGACTCACAGGTACACTTGAATCAAAGTGCATTTTGGGAAGAGAAAATGTGTGCTGTACCTGCCGGGGAACCTCCGCAGTGACATCTGACCCACATCCTGGATAAAAGCTATCTGAGCTGTGAGACACAGTGGAGCACACGACACTTCTGTTAATGAATCAAATGTTATCAACACACACTCAGGGTCATAATATCACATTAAATACCTTTGTTCACAGTCAAAAATCAGTTTTACAGTCGGTTGTATGAGAGTAAGTCTCCAGTAAAAAGCCCCAGACACACCAAGCCGACGGTCGGCCGTCAGTCATTTAGGAGGCGTCGGTGAGCATCTATCGCCTTAGTTTTTGCGGCGTCCCGCACCGTTGGCACTAACCGGCCTGTGTCGGGCCGGTGGAGGAATCACTCTGATTGGCTGTTCAGCTTCAGTGCACGAGAAGAGAAACGGAAGAGAGGAAAGTAAACAAATGACTGAAGTCGAGACGGCACACAGAGAGAAGGCTCGTCATTTTTCATCTTCATCTGATCACTCTTATACACGACAGAACTATTCAAATTCTCTGGTGCTCGACTGAGAACTGCTAGCTAAGTAGCCAGCTGCTTGTTGAGTAAAATTCAACGTTTTTTTAAAGATTATTTTTCGTGCCAGTTTGCCTTTATGATAGTATAGCTTGAAGATTGGCAGGAAAGAGGGGAGATATTATGTAGGATATCATAACAAGGGTTTCTATATCCGGTTTCTCATTTTGAATGACAAACACAGACGACCGCCGCCTGCTGGTACAGAGAGTTATTACCTCTCACGCAGGTGCAGAACGTTGGCCGTTGGCTGTAGTCTTTGCGGTGTGTTCAGGTGCAACCTTTTGGCCCGACGGAGACGACAGAGGCCGCCGCAACCTCTAGTTCTTTGGTGCAGGGTTGGTGTGTCCCAGCCTTAAGAGCCTATGCCTCCTTAAGAAGGGCCTCATACATAAATACATTTACTACACTATAGACTGAATCACCATGACTGTGCACTAAAAACAACAACACTTCGCTCTTCGATGAGCAAACCTGAGGAAGCCACAACGGCAAACGTGTTGTTTGCTCCATTTTACATGCATTAAATCAAAAAAAGTCTCTCTGAATACTCCTGGTGTGGGGGCTGCACCCTGGATGAGAAGCACAGCTGTGCACCCACTGATTCACAAATATTGTGATTGTTTCTATAGTAATTATTGCACTTACTGCTGTCGTAACTACAGCAACAACAGAATGAAATGTATAAAGTGTGTCATTCTGTCAAAATAAATCAGTAATGATATTGGCGGTAACCAAAGATCACATTTTTAAATGAATAAAAACTAGAATTTAACTGATATTTAATTATCTTTACCAACTGACTAAAATTACTAACCTTCAATTTTCCAGTGTTTTCTACAACTTGTCTGTTTTGAGGTAATGTTTGAAAGTCTATAATGGATATCGTGTTGAAAACCTATACGGCTCCTACTGTGACAACAATAGTTTATCCAACAGGCATCCCAAAGTACAAACCGGCCTTAAAAGCCCACAAAAATCAATGCTCTCATCTCCACAGGAACATAAATTGCTTGGAAAGCCTGGTAAAAAAAAGAATCATTAGAGATTTGTCAGTGAGTATCTTTTTCTTTACCCCAAGATCAAGCATTGTTATATTGTATTTCAGTGTATTTTAGTTAGTGGTAGGAACAGAATAACACGACTTTTACTCAATGAGACCACAGATTGAACGGCTCTTATAAAAACATCTACCCTATATTGAGTATGTCGGACCACTTGTAAATGTTGCTGAGTCTGCCGAGTGCCGCTGAGTGGAACTTTTTCAGAAGATGTATTGTGCCTGTGATGTGGTCCTATCATTCCTGCTTTGACTCAAAAAGCTGCTGATTTGAAATCAATAGCTTGCAGCAGTTGTCTGAATGTGCTCGCAGGGCCATCAATAATGGATGATCTTTTAGCTCTGATGTTCAGACAGGCCCCAACCTGAAAAAACAAACAAACCTATTTTACTGTCAACTGAATGCAGCGATTCTTTACAGCTACCAAAAACCAAAGGGAATGAGTAAAACTAGAACAGAATCAACATAATCATCTGGTCTTTGCTTTCTTTGTAATAATAGTAGCAGTATCCAATATAAAGTCAGGCTACTCAGTGCCAACTGAAATATGTCTGTAGCATCTCAAACTGTCAATTACCAAAAGTGGTGTGATTAGTGTTGTTTAGTTCAGATAGTTTTGTATTTAAATACAAGTCATTATAATTTCGTAATTTAAGCAAAGTTCTGGATGCCTGTGTTAAGAAAATGTTTAACATTCGAGAAGCTTGGCTCCTTTTGTTAAATGAAAAACATGTTTTATTACAGAAAATGCATATTTCTGAAAGTAAGGTACCAGAAATGCATAATTTTGGTATCAAAGCTCAAGGCCTAACTGCAACACGAGTATGTGCTTCACATTCTCAGATGTTTTTTTTTTCCTTTTAGAAGTTTTAGAAAGGTGCCCTTATGTGCTTACCTCACAAAAAGCTGCTAAAAGCATAATGTATAAACCACATTTTGGAATGTAGCTTTTTCTCAAAATGCCAATTTCACTCATTTTGCCTGATAAGCATTGTTGTCTGTATGAGACACTTAGAGTCATTTGCTTGATAACCTAAAGTCTGCGGAGACAATGCGACAAAGTGTTAAATGGGATCTACTTCTGTACTTGGTGCTAAGTTCTGAGCACATTATCATTTTGACAAAAGGGTACATAATGATCATTTTAGCATTTCCATTCCACAGCTGCAGCTCCCACTGAGCTTTGACAGCACTTCTGCATCAATGGATCATGGTAGACTGTGGTCCTCTATTGCTGTGTAACAAAATACTACAAGCTTACAATGCACCTCACTTGGAGTAGCATGGGAACTGATGACGAGCATCTAAAATGATATATAATCATCACTATCAGTGAAGCTCACTGTTCATTCTTTGCAGCTGCATCCTGTGCATGCAACTATGCAACGCATTCTCATAATATTCTAGTACAATATCATACGAAAAGTATTGCACGGCAGTTCGTAAATATCATAGGAATGTATGCACGCAGTTCATAAATATCATATTTAGACACGTCATTAACTTCACGATTAACATTGTGAAACAGGTTGCGTGAAAGACACGTCATTAACGTTGTGAAATGGGATTAATTCGGCAGGTTCAGACAACAAATATACTTAGTTAGATTTAGGCAACAAAACGACTTGGTATGTTTCGTAAAAAACCACAGGGATTGGCATTAAAATCCCTACTTCCATGTTCCGTTTTAAATACGTGACAGTCGTGTGATACACACAAACTCGACCTCCGGTCTCCTGGGTGGAAGTCCTGAGTGTGACGGTGCCGCTCAGCCAGATCGTGTCTTTGTGTCTTTTAAAGCCCACGTCTCACAATTATGTGCTATATGTACGAATTACAGTGCATTACTTCCTGTAGTCATTGCTACAAACAGGGAATGAGAACAGTCTGAACAATGCATGCCTGCTGCTTGCTTTGAATTATGTTTCATAGAAAAAGAGAGAAAACAGGGCATGTAGTAAAAAAAAAAATGCATTTTGCATGTTGTTTCCTGCAGTTTAAACTTTGTCTGTATCAAAAATGTCAATTTATCCTCAGTAGGAAACAAAGCTGATTGCTGACACTTACTTTACTTATTTTTGCATCACCAAATTAACACACAAGTATGGTGTATGATTTCAGAAATAGCAAACATGCAGAGCTTAAGGAAATAGGTAGCCTACATGATGAGGCTCTCCAGTAACACCATGTTGCTGCTATAGCTCATGTGAACATATGCCTGAATAAATATTTACCATATTTTAATTGGGGCAATGCTCAAGAAAGGACTGGCTCATCAATTCTATGTTTATTTTCCATTTATATGCATTATTTAGTTTGAGAATCACCAAAAATGATTCCTGCTCATTATTGAGTATACTGCAGAAAATATACAGTTACAAAGAAACCAACTCACTGAAATGATCACAAGACCGAGGAGCAAAGATAAATGGAAAACGAATCAGTATAAAGGAAGATAAATGAACAGCGTAAATGTTTTAACCTTAGGCAAGCAGTAAAGGTATAATCAGTGTGACAATGCAGGAAAAGACCCTCTGCTTCCAGGCTGTTCAGGCTATCACTTTAAATGTCAATAGTTGGCATTCTGCATCCAAATATTTATTTTCTACTGATGATTTACATTTTTTATCAGCTTTTTAACTGAGCAAATCAAATTATAGTAAACTAAATGACAAGGCAAGTGAATTAAAAACTAAAAAACTCAATTAAATACTCCAGTTTTCATGTTTATGCTGCAGAGTGTGTGCAGGTTTGTCATGCCATTACTGGCCACATTACAATAATTAGAGTAAATAACATCTCACAGGTGATATTGATGTAATGCAGGGACAAACAGCAGCAGGCCAGATAAGCTTCCATTTGCGAACAAAGGGAGAAAATGAGGAATAAAAGGCAGAAAAAAGAGGCACTTTTATTGGGTGTATATGAAGAAGAGACTTCATGGTTCCCCAGATATTTCATCTTACTCCTCTACATCTCTTCTGACAGAAGCAGGAATTTGGCACACTTTGAGTATGTGGTGAGAAAGAGCTGTTCTGTTCAGGGGAGTAATAAAAGGAAAGAAGCGTAACTTTGATAAGGTCTGACGTTATTTACCTCGTGAAGTGTAACACTGAAATAAGAAAAGAAAGAGCTATTGCAGCATGAGTAACAGATGTAAAAAGGAATGAACACAACCCATTTTAGAAAATTTGACTCATTAATATTATAACACTACTGTAAAAATACTACCTTCTAATTTTATTACACTCTGCAAACATTTGATCTTACCCTGCATGCAGTTTTCCTAACACTGTATTTGACCTGCAGTAATGATTCTTCACACAGCCGGCATGCACACAGGGGTAACGGAAAGAACAATAGTTGTGGTGTACCGTCCTTCTATACAGCTTTTAATCAACGAGCGGAGCGCTGACCACCCAGCCAAGACAGGACTGGATAGGACCCCAGTTAGTGGCCAGAGTGTGAGATGTGAGAGAGAACTGTGGCTGTCAGTCACCACACAGCAGAGCCCCCTGGGTACACCCTTTATCTCGTCTCCAGGGCAACCGCACACTACCAAATTCCATCTGCTGACAACGCCTGACAAAACACAGACACCACTGCAGGAAAGTCTGCAAACATCTGAAGTGCATGCTTACTTTAGGATCAGGGATGTTAATAATTAACCGTTAACTGACAATAAGAATTTTGACCAGTTGAACAGTTAAAAAAAATATTAAAAATAAAAACTAAGTAGGCCTACTTGTTTGTTGCATGGTAAAAGAAAAAAAAAATAGGCTATACAATATATTTCTTAAATATAACTTATGGGGCAACATGCAATCACACATGGCTTTTATTGGAGAAAAACACCAATGATTAATTAAGAGACTAAATACAACTCCTTTGCCCCTTATGCTTTACTTTATGGCCAGATTGTGCACCGTTTAACTAGCAAAAGTGGTTTACTACGTGAACCTACACGCTGAAAACAGGTTTTGAAGATTTGGATCATGCAATGCATGATTTTCGTGCAGGTGTTACACCGAAACGGGTTCCCTCTAGGGCTGCACGATGAGGAAAATATGCGATAACGTTATTGAATATTGTGATAACGATATTACTTGTGATAAATAAACAATCAGTTCTGCCTTTCTGCTGCTTTCAGTATTCTGCTAAAATACAACACATTGCTTGTTGAATTTAAAAAAACAAACTGAAAGGAAGTTATTTCTGACATTTTATTGAACAAATTGAATATTGAACTTTTTAATGAGCAGTTTTCTACCGAAACTCTCTTTTAACTAACTAAACAAAATTTCTGAGTGTCTTTCTCGATGTGTTTATTGCGAATGTTGATATTGTGATAAAAAAAAACATATTTTGCAGCCCTAGTTCCCTCCCGATGCTATTTTGCAGATGCACCTTCAGGGCGTGGCACTGCCCAGGACGACTGTGATTGGTTTAAGGAAATACAAACAGGCCAGGGAGTTTTTTTTCCACTATCCAGGAGTGAAAGTGCACTGAATCCAGACCTTCCCCCAGCGCAGACACAGCAATGTGGAGGTAGGTCTGGCTGTGCGAGATAGACACGCCCTAAATTAATTTGTGCCGTGCACTTTAGACTACGCACTATAGATTGTTTAAATAGGGCCCTAAAACTTCAATATCTCAGAAATGCACTCCAAATACAAAGGTGGTCCAAAAACGACTAAAGAAATAATATGAATAGTCGTAAAAAAATTAAACCGCCAAAGACAGACGAACTGCACTAACAAAGAGCAGGCATAACACTTGAAATAAACCAATAATGATATGACAAATGCAGAAACAGTAACTCCAAAGTCCTTTCTCACAAAGTTTTCACATTGTTTTGTTTACAGACAGAGACTTTGGCTGCAAGTATTTAAAAAATAAAGTATTTAAAAAATGTCCTGTTGACTGGCACACGTTGAGGCATGCTAACATCAGCGTGCTGCACTTCCAGCACTCTTCTGTGTTATGTGACTGACATACTCATCACAGCACTAATTACTAAGCTGCATCCCTGTTGTGCTTTCACACCTACGAATATTCTTCTGGGTTCTAATGAAGAGCTTTAACACAAATTAGTGCAGAAAAGCTTTTAAAACATCAAGTCACGGGCATAAATGTGTTCCATTAAAAAAAGCAACAATCTGCAAGGTAAAAAAAAAGAAAGAAAATGCATCTTCAGATTTTGCTACACATTTACACTTCCACTCAAATAATCCAGAAGGCACTCAAGGTATTTTCTGTTTAATATTTACAAGGCACATTCCCAGACTTTAACAAGGAAAACAAAGGCATACTGCAACAATGCACTTCTTTTGTACAGACAGTTCCCCATCTGCCTGTACATCAACATCGTAGTGAGAAACACAGCAGCTACTTCATCTCGTCAGTGAGTCACCGCTGATTTCACATGAGAAGGTCTTCAAAGGGGAACGCCTCTGTGCACCCAGCTTAACGAGAGACGGGGAGATCTCATTGATGCAACAGTAGGGTGCATTGTGCCACTTTGATTCCATTTGGAGGGATTGTAACAGGGGAGCGGCCCTTCAGGTAAGGCCTCTTCCATCTGCTTACTATTACGTTCGCCTGTCAGTCGCCCAGCAGGAGAGGGAGAAGAGCTGTGTGAGGAGGGCCAACCAGACGGGGCCCTCGCACTCACGGAGCATACCAAACGTTTCCCACAGCCAACCCTGAAACACAGCCTTATCTAATAACTCCACACTCGCTGCTGTAGTAGGAGGCAGCAACTTTAAATAGCAGTTGGTTTACCTGTGAAGTAATTCTTAGTCTGGCTTATGGGATGAACAGTGTCAGGGCTCAACATTAAGGACTGCCCGGGGCAAGTAAAATGCCACGTCAGGCTAGTAAATCTAGCAACTCATTTGCCCGATCGGGAAAGAAAAAGTTTTTTCCTGATGGACGTAGCTAAGGTTGCACATGCAGAGTACCGATCAATCATGAGAAAATGGCGGCAGGTAATGACAAAGCTGAAGAGCAAGCGAGCATGTCAATTATCCCAGAAACAGTTGCAGTTTTGTTGGGTGGTGTAAGAGGATGTGGGTGAAACTCCAACTATGTATTGCTCAGTTTTGAGAGCAAGGTGGATAAAACGAGATCATTTTTCAAAGGAATGTCAAGTTTCTGGAAAAATGTAGCCAGAGTGCCATAACAAGAGCCGACAGCATCTCGCTTTCATGGCAGTTAAGAGGGCTGCCGACAACCCCTCCTCCGTGCCTCGTCAGTGCTGGTATAGTCTGGCGGGTTTACCAAACAGTGCCGGGATAAAGCCTTACTTCCTGTCCGCACAGGAAGTCCGTGTCAGTGTTCCCGTTCCCAAAGTGCCTTCACTACAGGAAACAACAACCTCCGAGTTATCAACATACACACTGAAAATGACACGTTTTGAAGCTTTGGATGGTGCAATAAGGCAGGCCTGCTCTGTTCTTTCAGTCAATGATTGTAAAGATCTACAAAGAATAATGTTTACATCATTTTCAATGAGGTGTTCCACTGAAACAGGTTCCCTTCCGACACGATTTTGTATACAAACTACAGCGTTTTTACCCGCCTATACCAGAATGATAACTAGTGCAGCCAGACCATACTCCAGCACTGACACAGCGCTGTGGAGATATAGGTCTGGCAATGCTCGACTAATTCTTAAATGACAGAAAGCTCTTAATATGGCTGAATAAAACATGGAAGGAAGAGACTACAGAATATAGTCTCTGGGGTGCAGTGATACAGCCTATACACAGTATATTGTACTATTAAAATGCCTGTTGGTGATGCTATTAAAACTGTATTCACACCACTTCTTTCCAAAGAAAGAAAGAAAGTTTGGGGTGGTGTACTGACATGTTAGGGATTAATAAATTGGAACTTAAATCCTTTGTAGAGCCAAGCAAACTGTATCTGGTATTTTGATGGAATAAACATAAAAAGCCAGTGCTAACACCAATCTGTTGTATGTGTACTGACTATATAAGACTATACTTAAACTCAACGTGGGTAACAATGCACAGATCATTGCCGATGACAATATGATGAGGAGAAATATGCCCACCCATCCCTGCAGAATACACTTCTGCATCTAAATTGTTTAAAACTATTGAAGAAATTGAAGAAACTGATACCGGCCAGGTCTTTGATATGAGGCTGATGCAATGCTACAGCCTGTTCTTAAGCTCCAGAGAAAAGATCAGAGTTATTAGCCCTGCATTCCTGCTAGAATGAAAAAAGCCAGCCATGCCAGCCTCCACCATTTATCTAAAGTCTGCAGCCTTTAGACCGAGTTGAGAGATTTTCTTTCAGAAGACACATCTGACACAACTTCTGACAGAGATGAACTTGCCTTTGCAAGAAAAAGCACTCAAAAATAATAAGCACAATTTCAAATCTGTTGTAATAGTTGGCACTGGCCTTTTTACAAATAAGATTATTTTTTTTAAAACATCTATTTTGAGAGAGGCCTTCTTGCTCTTATAAAGGCAAAGTACAATTAGCCAAGAGCAGGCTTCAAAGCAAGACAATTAAAACTAAAGAGAGGTGTGCAAAACTCATTTAAACCCCCCATTGTCTAAACACTTTCTGATAAAACTTGGCAACCCATGGGGCCAGGCGCAGGAGACTTAATGTGCCATCCAAAGTCTGATTTAGCATCTGTGTAGGCGACGACGACATTCAAATTTGTCTGTTTTGGTTTCTCACAAGAATGTATTGTATAGCACATTCATGCCAAGTCGACATGAGTTGTTTTTAACAGGTAGCCTACACAAATCATGTGTTTGCCAAAGCAAAATTACTGCAAAACAATGCAAGCTCTAGTTATTTCTAGGGCTGCCCCCTCTATAGTCAATTAGTCGACTAATCGGTCATTTTTATCTTAGTCGACTAAGATTTCTTTAGTCGATTAGTCATTTTTTTCTGCTTTTTTCATGCTGATTGACTTATTTCCAAGAAACTTAGGAGCACATCTCTGGTACACACAAGATTTAAAGTGGTGCTTTTGTTTGATTCTTTGTGTGTTAGTATGGGTGTTAGTCGACTAATTTATTTAATCGAGGACAGCCCTAGTTATTTCATCTTAATTTATTAACATTGCATTTTGGTAGCAACCCAGTCAACAGAATAAATGCTGGTATTGTACGTTTCTGCAAACCACGGATATGTTACATTTGTATGTTTTATAAACCACGGATGTGGTTCAAGTAGTGGATATTAAAAAGGTAAAGCGTATGAATATTTTTTTCCCCCCAAATCTTTATTGACAGTCAGTTTTACCTGCCGAACTATGACACTTCACTACGGTTGCAGTTTTGTATATTCAGACAAAAGTTAAGGAAACAAAGCTAGGTGGGAACGTTTAGGAAAAACATTGTTGTTACTCAAATTATGTAAGCTACATAATCAATGTAAATAACAAAAATCAACAGTTATTGTCCCAAACTCTCGATTAAACACACCCGGTTCTATTGGTCTTGAACAGTGGTCTGTTGTAGAAGTTTCAGGGCATCCCCCCCGTCACCTCCACCTGCTGACGAGAGCAGCTCAAATACATTGACATGAATGAAATATTGACATGATGAAATGTACAAATGCAAATTGCATATCCGTGGTTTGCAGAAACGTGCAATGCCAACATTATATTCTGGCGGCTGGGCTGCTGGGAGACACCACACCACACTTCACTCAAATGAAAGAAACATTTCTGAATTGTAGAATTCTTAGTGAATTTTTTATGTTGCTGAGGAGAAACACAAACGCATCACCTTATCCGTTTCAGTCTGAAGAAGCAACAAAAGTACCAGCGTGCCATGCCAGGCGGCTGCAAGCATGAGAATGGCGTGCTCACTGTGACAATCACTTTGACTGACAGAGTAACAACAGAGTACTTCAGAACAGACCTCAAATCTGGAGTCTAACACATTTCCCTGCACAGTCTGAGGGGAAGCAGCTTTTAGGAATACAACGTCTAATCCTTTTATCAAAATCTGTCCACAAAAACACCCGAGTCCCTTGCAGTGCTGCATGAGCTGTGCTTAGCGCTTCGCTCAGCTTTATTGCCAAACCAGTCACATAATGTACTCCTGTATTTACTTTCCATTACATGAGTTCAAATTCATCAAAGCGGCAGCAATACATTATAAATGGTATAATCCTGCAA
>JAOVVB010253408.1:0-35329 GCA_028570985.1 Heterobranchus longifilis | reverse complement strand
GTGTGTGTGTGTGTGTGTGTGTGTGTGTGTGTGTGTGTGTGTGTGTGTGTGTGTGTGTGTGTGTGCGTGTGTGTGCGGGTGTGTGTGTGTGAGTCAGGACTATTGATTTTAGAAGTTAGTCAAAAGAAAAAAACAAGATTGAGCTCCTGGTGGCCTGCTGCATTGGTAATGAGGCGAGTCTGGGTTGTGAGATAACCAAATCTCTTGTCCAAACACATGCACAAAATGACTACACACACACACACACACACACACACACACACACACACACACACACACACACACACACACACACTTGTGTATAACTTTGAGAGGGAGAACAAAGTCTGTACATAAATAAATGAGTTGCAAAGGAATCAATCAAGACAAACACTCACAGATGGAGTGAGAAAGGGACTTTACACAGTTTCCCTCATATTGTTCAATTGCAGATGAATCATAGACATCACAGATTATGATGACCATAGTCACCACAGTCATAGACTGTATAAAAGAAGTGGACATAGCCACCGTGACGTCACCCATTGATGTTTGATATTTTGGCCACCGTCATCTTGGGTTTTTGGAGCCAGAAGTGACCATACTTGGATAAGAGGGCAGATTCATTTTTTCAATTCATTTTGCCTAGCGGAAAACAGGCTGCCTCCTTAAGAGTGTCTTTTAGTACAACTGGATGCTGAACGACAACAATTTTAGGTGACCAAAATGTTGCAATTAACTTTCATGAATTGGGGGGGTCAAAGTTCTAACATGAAAACATACAATGTGGTAGTGACTTGTCAATCTCAAGGTAGCCACGCCCTGAAGCATACCCTGCTTTATCATCTATTTTACTCTAAATGGGACCATAATTTACAAAATGAACATCATGCAGTATTGAAGAACACTTGAAACTAGCAATTGAGACCATAAACTCCTTAGGAAAATGTTAGTCTGGCTTTCCGGATGTAACCTGACCTGCCAGAAGCCCTCAATTGGAAACTGTTTGGAAAAAGGCAGTATTCTCGAAAAATACCTGATTGGATGGGTGGGTGATTGGATGAACCGTCTATCAAACTCTTGAGTGTCAAAACATCTTTTCCATTTGATAAAAGCCTTCTGTGCTCTCCTTTCAATGAAGAAATACCCTCCAGTTCTAATATAACTGACCATTGCAGCATCTACACTAATCTCTTTAGGAGCCACCATTGTTGTTTTGAATGAACATAAACCATGCCAGTAGCTGCCACTAGCTCCTCACAGGACGCTGATTGGTCCGAACTGCTGGTGGTTCGGACCAATGCATTACTTGAAGCCTGACAAGATGGATTTTCGTGTGATCATTAATCCCGCGATTGTCTTGTACTATCACGGTAATACTGGAGGTACAGTGCAGGGATAAAGTCTGACATGGATGTCAGGCCCCTCCTGCTATCTCCGCTACCTATTTTGCAAGGGCACTGTCCCTGTATCCGGGGCTTAGTGCAGCCCAAGACAATTGTGATTGGTTTAAAGAAATACAAACAAAGCCAGAGTGTTTTTTTTTTCCTATACCAGAATGATAACTTGTGCGGCCAGACCGCACTCCTGCACTGACACAGTGCTGTGGAGATGGGTCTGGCAATGCAAGACTAGGAAACTGTTTACTGAGGTAATACATCAAGTGAGAAGTAGGATCATTCTCTCATAGACTTCTATACAGTTGGACTTATTTTTGCAGCCAATGAAGTTTCCCCCTGCTGGCCATTAAAAAGAATGCAGGTTTAACGCTAAGGTTGCCCCTTGATCTAAGCAGTCCTAAAATATCCATAGGTCATTAAAGTAGTCATCATAACCACATACTAAACATGAAATATTGAGTGCTACAGTACATCATATTGAAACATAATAGGACACTTAACCTTTTAGAATAGACAGATTATTATTAGAAAATATCTACACTCGCACAGAATATTACTGCAGCACTAATGCATTTCAACAAGCACATGCAGCTGAACCCATATGTTTCCCATTTAGGAAAATGGCTGAAATGTAAGCTCCGCAAGAGCTCTCTGAAACTCAATTTACTGTCAGCAAAAAAAAATGGTAAAGTTAATATTTTTTCCCATCTTTCATCATTACAATTAGCATCTAGAATAATCGTTATCATTTAGCCAATTACTGGGGGGGAAATACTATTGTTCTCCCTGTTTTCAAGGAAAACATTACATGAAATGGTAAAGGTTATTTGCAGGGAACCCTGAACAGGCTGAGTGCTTTAGAAAATGGATGCATGCTAAAGGTTACTAAGTGCTGGGGAATAATATCATATGCTATACGGCCTTAATAATATCAGTCAGAGAAAGAGAAAGAGAGAGGATGGAAGTCATTAAGGGGAGAGGGAGTGGGGTCTTTTTCAGCTTTGTGCGTTTTCTGTGTCTTTGTGTGGCACATTGATTTACTTGAGTGCAATACGTCATGCGGCTAAACTCAATCACTGACACGATGGGTGATCCCATACACGACATATTTAACATCATACACATTGGCTCAGTGTGCGCCACTGATTCAGGCAGGGTCCTGTGGAGTTAAATGGATTTGACAAAGTGTTTACCTGTTGACACAGTGGGGTGTGCTCAAGTTCGTGGGGCTGACATTCACAATAGTTTCATTGCTAAATGGGAGCTGTTACAGAAAGCGGTGAGCTGTTACAGCTTTATGTGGCTCTTTTACAACTGCCTCGCACACACACACGCACACACACACACCCCTCTTTCAAACGTACACATGTGGACATATGGACGGACTATGAGACAATGGGCCCAATGGCACAGACATGTAGAAGGCCCCCCACCCCTCCAACATATTGGAACGAGACTCCCAGACCGAAAGAGACACAAAACGACAGCATGGCCATTTTACAACTCCTTGCAGTGATTTTGTCTCTCTTTGTGGGCATTTTGTGTCTCTTTTAAGTCATTTTGTGTCTCTGTGGTTGTTTTAAGTGTCTTTGAGACTGCTTTGAGTCACTTTGCAGTCATTTAGCTATCTTTTTTTGTAGTTTTGCCTCCCTTTTTGATCAATTTGTGTCTTTGACTTTGCATGTGGACCAAAGAAAGACAAAGGGAAGCCATATCTACAAATGACCATCTTGTGATGGGATCACACCAGCTGCAACACAGAATCGGGCCAGGGGCGTATAGTGGAGGGGCCAATGGCCCCTTCCCTACTTTCGAGCCCCCTACTTCCGGTACCCCTGCTCCGACCACACCTATCTTCTAACGTGGCCTTCATTTGGAGACTGCCCATGGTTCCTATGGCCCATTATTTTGAATAGTCTGAAAAATGTCCTATTGGACCAAAAGCCCATTTGTCCGACAGCCCGTTATCCCAAAAACAAATGGCCATTGATCCGAAGGTCCACTGCTTTGAAAATACACACTTTCTCTGCAGTTAGAAAGACTTATGGCTTGCAATCAGTCTGCCCTGCCTCCTCATGTCTCACACCGTCACCATCAAGGTCTGATGACATCATTCTGTATAATAATTAACCATGTGGGTTACGGTGTGTATTTCTGGAGCAACAACGGGCTTTTGGTCCAATGGGACATTTTTCAGACTATTGGGGTTTTGGAATAATGAGCCATAGGAATAATGGCATGGCACCCTTCATTTTTATCTCAATTACACACTGTTTCATGAAGCCAGGGGTGGAAAGTGGGCGGGATAAGGCCCCTTGTCTACTTTCTACCCCCCTACTTCTGGCACCTTTGCACGGACTAGACCCGTCTTCGAACTCTGCCTTCATTTTGGTGTCAATCACACACCTGTGAAGTTTCGTGACTGCATTTTGCACGGTTGTCACGCTATCACAGTGACAAAATCTGTCCACAGACAGACAGAGAGAAATATAAACACCTGGCTACATACTCGAAACCACCTCTGTGGTAGTTCCCGCTACAGCTGGAGTCTCCAGGACCACATTTTGCCATGGTGACACACACACACACACACACACACACACACACACACACACACACACACACACACACACACACTCACAGACTCACAAGGTGAAAACAATTCCAGCATCACGGCTGGTAAAGATTCATGGTTTAGTCAGTTTTAAAAGCTGTTGTTGTGGATAAGATGCAGGGGGAAAATGTTATGCATATGAAGACACTCCGGCAAGAGTGATCAATTTGACATCCCATATACTGTGTGTGTATATATATATATATCCCTTTCTTTGTGCATCATTATTGCATGTGTACACTGAGTCAGCTGGAGCACCAGTCACTCTAGGGGGCTGTTTTCAGGAAGCACTTTAGAACAAGAGAGCTCTATTTGGTGCACAGTTTGTATTACTTTTCACTTTGTTATGTGATTCACAGTCACTGACTCAGCTAAAAACAGCAGGGGATGTCAGGGGAAACTTTCATTAGCTCCTGTCATTTTTAGTGAGTAATAGTTTGTTATGATGTATTCCTGGTGTTATTATGTGATTTTGACTTCATTTTTGTATGTATTTTCTTGTCTGTGGATACCAGACACTGAGTCAGCCAAAACACTGGCAATGCCAGAGGGGCCTTTTCAAGAAAGGTATTTTAGCAGTTAGTGTGGCGTCCAGCTTGTACTCCAGTTTACTGACATTCTATATATCAAAGTATCTGTTCTTAGTGAGATTGGTTTGTGAGGCACTGAGTCAGCTGGAGCATCAGTGACACCCGGGGAAACATTATAGAAAGAGAGTGGTCTGTTTAAATTATAAAAAAGGAATGAAGCTGAGGACTGTTGCAGCAGCTGCACCTTCGTCCTTGAAGTTAATATTTATGTTCTGAACTTTACAAATCTACAACTAAGCTCAGGTAAGGCCAGTATGATGGGGTGCATTCGCAGTGATACATTCTTTTATGATGAATTGTTGCAGGTGGTGGGTTCATGTAAAAGCCGCTTGCAATGGCAGTAGAATAAATGTGAGATGAATGACACTGATTTAGAGAGTTTTTCAGGTCATACAGCCAATAAAATTTAATGAACTTGCCAGGAATCACTTTGGCATTCAGATTAAAGCAGTTAATGATGAGGAGAAGTTGGTTGTCGGACAATGGAGGTAAAAGCTACGTGGGAAGTTTTTTCCGATGTAGAAATATATAAAAATGGACGGCTTGACAAATCCCCAAAAGTGAAGCCAAGACATCTTGCTCGCCCCCTGGTGGCTGGTGGCCCCTCTCCATGTTAGCAGATGGGACATGGGCCAAACTAAAAACTAAAGTACATGACCGATACATTTTCTCAAAGATGGTTTGTCATTGTTTTTTATCATGCTGATGTATGTCCAGGTGTTTTTCTGATAAGTTTTGTTTTAATGAGTTATTTGATGCAATGAACACAGGGTGAAACGTCATGATTGACAGCTGAGATTGACTCGCGATTGGTCAGGCAGGTGTATGGGCGGGACCTCGATATCGCCCGATTGCTACTGTGCAGGCTCTGGCTCCAAAATTACAACATGCCGGCGCCCGTGGAGACGCATTGTCCATCTTTATATACAGTCTATGAGAAGCACAAATTGAGGCAGAGATGCAGCTGCCAAATCAAAATAAAATAAAGAGTTCAAAGGTGGGTGTGGTCTGAGCAAGGGAGCCAAAAGTACGGGAGTAGGAAGTATAGGGAAGGGGCCATTGCCCCCCCACACACTTTACAGCCTTGGATCTAATTGGGGTTGCTGCTGGTGATCCCAGCGCAAGATGGAGTCTAGTTACACAAAGCGATCCATCCTTGTATTAATAAAAAAAAGTCAGGAAGCAGCATCTTCCATCACTAATAATTGAGCCATACTTCCAAAATAGAGTCAGGGCATGTAAACACATCCTCCAATTACCTCTGTGAGTAATCTGGTTTCTTCAGTGCGTGTAAACAAACTGAAGAAGAAAAAAGGGGAGAGAGTGGAGGAAAACAACAAACGATCAGTAGCTGCCACACAAACACACAACACAGGCACTCTCCACACACACCTGCTCTGTAAATACACCGTCAGAGACAAGTGTCATGTCCTGTAGTTGAAAATAAAAATCTGTGAAGAATTTGTAGAATATCCTGATTTGAATTTGGCTGCAAACAAAAGCTCCTTTTATAGCAGACTCACTGTCAGCCAAAAATCAGGACCATGGACAGAGACCAGTATATGGGTCTGTTTAAAGGTGACGTGTTCATTTTCAGGTTCATACTTGTATTCTGGGTTTCTGCTAGCACATGTTTACATGCTGTAATGTTCAAAACACACATTATTTTTCTGTCTGTCTGAATATACCTGTATTCACCCTCCTTATGTGTTGTTAGTTATTAGTATGAGTATTCTAGATGTTTGTTTTATTATTTTGATAGCATTTTCTTTTGATAGTTATTTGTTTATTTGATTTAATAAAATGATTTTATTGTTAAGCATATTTAGCTTTTGCATGGTTAGTATTTTGTTTTTGTTTTTTTTGTTAATAGGCTAACACTGTGGGCACCCACATTTATATAGGTAGGTAGAGGATCTGCATGCACCCTTTGTTTATTTGCTTGTTTTTGGAGAAATAAACCTTTGCACGGACAATGGACTTCTTTTGCCTGCGTACACCACATGCCCATGGTGCATCAGTGGCCCTTTGATTTACATTTGATTTCACTGACACATTACTACATGTTTTCTGATCTGGCTTCACAAAAAAACTGACTGTCATGACTTATTTTACAGTTTGCAGGTTGCTAGGCACCCCAGATACCCAAATGTATGCACACAAGCACTGAAAAAGTGAGCTTTTCATAGTATGTCCCCTTTAAATGAAAAATGATGTCAATATTTCAAGTGTATGTGTAAAACCGAAGATACTGAGCTACATTTCTACGTGTATTATCAAAGTAAATGTATCACTATGCGTTGATCTATTAATTTTAATGATCTCTGATATAAGGCTACACACTACACTACACTACTTTATGGGAACGTGGATTCAATAGATTAATGCTGACACCTCCACATACCTTCGTATCATTTATCTTTCCATACATTCTAACTAACGTATCCTGGAATCTGTCAGGGTTTTTGCTGGATAAACACAAAAGGCCATCCATTAGTGAAAAACATCCCTGACAGAACTAAGAGCAAAGAAAGAGCCTGACAGCAGGTCCGTGTGTTGAGTTACTGACAGTAACCTTCAGTTTAATCATCTCTGTTTCTGTAACAACAGAGCTGATTACCCAGCCTCACTGCGACATTACCCTGCAATCAAAGCATCGCCACCCTGCGAGCTCTCCAATCATCTTTCATCCATTTCTCAATTATGCAAATTCACCTTCTCATTAAGTGGCCAACATAAACAAATTACTATCTGTTAACCATTCAGCTGCTGTAGGTGTGAGGATTTGAATACTTATACAATACTCCACACAATCGAGTTTCCAGTTTGCTCTGTCATGGATTCCCTGCAGTTACAATGGTGACCCAGTTTCGCAGTATAAAAGTATCAAAACATGTAAAGAAACTTCTCAAACGGCTACGTCTCTGCTGGCCATCTGTACGCTCTGTCTTTTTCAAACACTCACGTTTTTTTAGCAGATGGCTAAAAAACGCTTCCGTTTCTAATCCTCATCTGAAAAGCACTCTGGTTGGCTGGTCTGACAAACCTCATGCCCTGTTTTGTTTTTCAGAAATGCAGTGTCAGACGAGCCAATAAGTGAGCTGTGACAGTGTTTCCATGCTCTGACATTTTTTCCCCGTTATTACGGGTGTAAATCTGACAGAGCTGACTCTGAGTAACTAAAGTTAGATGTTGCAGAACTGTCATGTCGCTGCTGTTGTCTTGAGACCGACACATCCGTGTCACACTTGAATCTCGGATGTATTTGCCATTCAGCTTTCTGCTCCTGTGTGGGTTATGTGTTGATGGCTGCATCTGCCTGTGAGAAAGACTATATAAATAAAGGAGGGTCCATCGAGGCAAACTTCAGGTTCCTCACTGCCAAGACGGAGCACTAGTATTTGGATTGATTGAGACTGGCTGAACCGCAGCAACGCTGGGGGGGCCCGGCCCTACAAATGGGAAATTCTGTCGCTCACTGAGTGCCAAAGTCCACTGACTGAGTGAGTGTTAAACTATTGGTCCAATGTGGGTGATGACATCAGTGGAGTGGACACCCACTGAGTCGCAAACCCACATAAGACTGGGACACACTGACCTCTTGGAAAACTTTGCTCTTGTAATCACACTTTCTAAAAATGTTTTTCTCAGACATACATTAACTGCATCATGTGATATGTTACTTCAGTACACTTTAAGAACAAATATTACTGGGACCGCTCCTGACAATTGCAGATGTACATTTAATAACCTGGAATTCACATTGCCACTACCACTGACTATCATCGTAATAGTTTGGCCGCAATTTAGCACACTGACGTAGTCTTGTTTTTCATTTTGTTGTGGTATCGACATTTCTTTTAAATTCTAGTATTGTATCGAAGTTTAAAATTCTGGTATCTTGACAGCCTTAGTTCGTAGCTGGTAGTGCTGCTGAAACTCACCGTGATATGGCAATGCATGTAGTTCTGCAGAGCTTGGGCTAAGTCAAGCGTCTTGGATTTGAGGCTCTGCAGGACCTGTAAACAGAGATGGATTATCAATGATAATGACACCTCATTTTAATAATACTTACCTACACCTTTACGGAAATTAAATTATCAACACAAAATCTAAATATATAATCATGACAACTTGTGTGATAGGACGATTTAAAAAAAAGAAAGAAAAATTCTGTGTAACAAAGGACAGTCAGGTCTCTTACTGGGTTCCTGGGGTAGGCCAGCTGAGCCTCTCTCAGCATTTCTCTGGTGATGGTGAGGCTCTCCTCTAAGAGAGAGCGGACGCCCTTATTGGTCCCCCTCAGCAGACACGTGACAACTGATTGCTGAAAAGATGTAATCATATAATAAATCATATTTTATTATCATATTTTGATAACACTTCCCTGGTCAGTCACAGAAAGCTACATGATACAATAAACACAACAAGATTTCCCTGATAGTTTAGAAGACAGTATGAGAAGTATAGCCTGACTGATATTAAATGTTTGAGGCAGATACTGATATTGAGAGCTTTTTTTAAAGAATGGTGACCCATATTAAGTGGTACATTTTCCAGTGTAAAAATACACTTGTTAGTTCTCTCTGATCAACAAACTGTTATAGTGACACCGTCTCTAAATTACCTCAAACCTACAGTAGTTTTGCATTTCTGTACTACAATTTACCTGTTACTTATCCACCGACACATACACAACAATCTAATATTGTAATAATATTATTATCTAATACCTAATATTGTATTGATAATTTCTGTGACTAATAAAGGATTATCTTATTGGCCGATATATTGGTCCGTCCAATTAATTGATTTATCTCCAAGTCTTTTTCCCCCCTCATAGGTCATTGCTGTGATGTTTTTTTACACATTTCCCAGAGATCCCCTGTAAGGGAGACTATCTAGAGCATTGGGAGTCTTTTAAAACTGTATTTTCTGTTGTTGAGTCTCTGGCAGTCTTTCTTTGTTATCTTTGTAAATAAATATGTAGATGTACTAATCAATGGGCCTCATGCAGGAAGCAATGTACGAACACAATTCCTCTTATTTTTGTTTGCATCCATGATTTGTTCTTATTTTGTTAGTGCCCATTGATTTCTGGTATTTACCAATGTGTTTGTATTTTTGCTCTTCTCTCAGGTAAGAGAAAATTGCAAGTGGTTGAGAGTACTCTTACCAAGATAAAAAAAAAAACATTTCATTTTCACAGTCCACAAATTCTTTAGATTAGATTATTATATGTTTTATAATTGTGTTGTTTGTGCATGTTTTATTAATATATAGTTTGTTTTTGATTTTCCTGACCCTCTGGAAAATCATGTTTACTTTGTTTAAGTTAATTTAACAGATTGCTCTACTGCTGAAGTTTGAAGTTTGAAGTCTGAAGTCTGAAGTTCACCTTTTTGGTGCCAGAGTATTTGCACACAGCACAACACCTGCCCTTATATAGTGTTCAGGGGGCGTTACCTAATAAACAATTCTGATCAAGTGGGTTTCATCACTCAGTACATGTGGGTAAGAGCAGATGTGGATGGTTAAGAACGACAGGTGCATCTGGAGTTGACTTCTCTTAGTTTTTCTCTTAACAGAAGAGAAAATATAAGAGAATGTTGCTGCATGAGGCCCAGTGTGTTGAATAAAACTGAGCAGAACAGAATACAATATAATAGAATCTCTTCATGTCCTTCACTGCTCCCCTTGCATGGAATGCCGTGCACCTTTAAAATACTGTGACAATTCGACACATTTCCATCCCATGTGTTTACACGACATAATAAGATACCACTGCATTTGCACATCAACAAATCAACCATACCGTATCCTTATTCAGCTCAATAATTCCGCACCCCCCCCCCACAGCTTCCTCGCTCTGAGATCCACACAGCTAATATTGCATTCTCAAGTATTGTGGAGTGGGGGCTTGATTACAGTGAACCCCAGAGCTTTGACAGAGATGGTAGCTGCTGCAGTATTAATGGTGGTGTTACCTTGCCTGTGGCCTGGGCACCCAGCTCCAAAGCATTCAGCGGCATGCCCGTCACCGCCGCCAGGTGGCCAAGTGCGAGCAACGCTGCATCCAGGCACTGACTGCTCTTCCTCCGTGCCTCCGTCACCATTGATGTGATCTCAGATTCACAACCCTGGATGTGGGGAAAATGTTCAAAATCAGTCAACATCAAGTCAGCACAAACAAACAGAGAAACAGGTTGAATTAAAATTGATTTAACAGTAAATCAATGCAAGCACGCCGACCAAATGGTCGACACAGTCTGAAGGGTCAGTAAATAAATGAAAATGCTGGAGAACGTGAAAAATCAGGAGTGAGAGAGGAAAAGTGTGTGTTTAGGTGCTGAGGCTGGTAACGAATTTAGATTTATTTTCCATATATTCATGTTCTGTTTGGGGCTCAAGGTTGAGAATTCCCTCCGCTTTTCCATTTCCATAGACAGAGCTCAAACAGCTCAGAGCTAAGACACGTCAATTAATGCTCTGCATTTTGATTAGCCACCCCCTCTCCAAACTACACTAAATTGAATTTTTTTTTTTTTTCAGCTCAGATTTTGCATTCTTTTCAGCTAATTTGTATACTGCAAATGCCACAAAAGGCACAATATAAAGTCGCTGCATGGCCTTTAATGCAGTGTGGTATTGGTTTGTTTACCTGAATGAGCAGCTGGAAGAATCCTCCCATCTTCTTGACTTGGCTCTTGAGTTCCTCAGAGATGGCGTAGAGCCGGCCGTAAGAGGGTTTAACGCTGGCCAACCACTGCGTGGTAACAAACACTGCACTCTCTGTGGCTGCGGTGGCTTTGACCAGTTGAGACTGGGCCACCAGGTTACACACAAACACTGCAGGAGAAAAAGACATAATAACAGTTTGGTTTAGAAGGCAAACCTGGGTCTTTAACAATAGGGAGCTCCAGGGATGATGTATTTTTGTAGGCCAACCAAGAAGTTATCGTCGCCCTGACAAAAAGCCTATGGGATTTTTGCATTGGATTTTAGATCATTGCAGAAAATAAGCTCTGTTTTTAACACAAGTTTATGATACTTACACATTTTGTCTAGCAAGATAATCTCTCCATATTAACACCACTTTTATGATTTTAGAAGCGTAAATGCAATCGCCAGAAGTAAAAAGTTAACGTGAGGCTATAAATTAACTACCCAACGGTCGCATGTCACGTCCCCCGTTCAATGTCCTTGACAACCTCTGTAGTCTCATTTAACCACTTGTTAGCAACCGCCTTTTAAAACACGTAAAAGCTTTGAAATTCACCAGCGAGGTATTTACCAACGTATTTTATGTCATAGAACAAAACATTAAAATCTCTGAAGCTTGTGTTAACCACAGACTTTATTTCAGATGTCTAACCAAAAACACATTCAAAAAACCCTTTGACCGGAAGCGCTAAAATGCTAACTCATTTCCGGGATTTAGAACTACACACTGGGGTACCCAATAGTCTGCTTTAACTGGATAATTTATTTTAAAATATATAAAAAATGTTTACTAAAACTGAATAAATGGAAGAATTAAATTAAATTAAATCCCAAAATCATGAACAATTTTCTCAGACAATAGAAAAATAATATGCTAAGTGATTTACCTTACCTAGTTATCTCTCACTTTGACGACAAACAAGTTAAATATTCAAACAAAAGCATCAGCTGGTTTTAATTATTTGGATCCCCATTAGCTTTCTCCTCTTCTCACTTATAAACGATTGAATCTCACCGTTGTCCTGGCTGTCATCCTCCAGGCTGTCGTACAGGTCAGATATGGTTTGGACCGCCACATACATCAGGTGCAGATCAGAGGCCAACCTGTCGGCCATGCTCTCTTCTGTCCCACTACAACCACGCAGACGGGCCACTGACTGGCCAATCAGCTCCTTGCAGATGCCAGGCATGGTAGAGTCTGTGCTGCTGGAATGGATGGAGGGCGGTTTGGCCACACCCATCAGCCCTGGGACAGACAGTGCAGTGTGCAGACATGATCTCACAAGACCTCATTCTTACATCACTGTGTCATAGTAAAAATGCATTTGTTGCTAAATCAAATGTAGCACCTAGTCTTTATTTATGAGTGGAAGGGCTGTCCCCAATATCCCGAATAGCATGTGCATCTACACATGCACAAACAGAGCTATCTGTCTGAGAATATTAACTTATAATAATTAATGTTCATGCATAGTGAATAATGTATTGCTATTCCTTATTTCATGGGATTTTTGGGGTAATGTATATGTAAAAAAAAAAAAAACCTGAAGCATTCGAATACTGATCTGGACGTTGATTACCATGGCAACGGTGGAAGCTTCGAAGCATTTGGGTCAGCCCTAAACAGCAGTAAGACTAAATCATTGCATTTATTTTTCAATTTTTCAATATGTGTAACAGTGTGGCATTTTACACATTTACTATTAAAATGTTTGTGCTGATACAACTTGTACCCTTCTGCCTTACAAATGTTTTCCTGATAACTATTTTCATCTAAATTTCCCAACTACTGGACTAAATTAGATCCAAACACTTGTTTAAAAAAATAAGTCTGACATGACAATGGCTATTCAAAATATATTGTCAATCAGAAAGCTGAAAATATTCACAAGTCATTTTGTTCAGTGTCTTACCAGCAGACTGCGAGGAGCTGTTGTGGAGGCTCTGAATGGGATGGACCCGGATCTCGTAGAGGCGCCCTGAGATTCTCCTGCTTTTCAACAAGCTCCTGCTCCTGATGCCAAACAAACCAGAAGCAAATCCCTGATTACCCTGCTAACATTCTTATATTTACATTCAGAATTATTAGGCATGTTGACGCTCTCATTCAGAATGACTTGGTGCTCCTGTGTACTTAGTGTGTTCTCAAAGAAAGGCGGATTCTTACAACATTGAGTGCAAAAACCATTATGCACATTGCAGCTCAAGGTTTGTGCAAGTTTGCTGTGCCAGTACTTTTTTAAATGAACCACTGTTGGAGTCTGTTACACACTTAATTTGTGTGGATTTCCTTACTGGATCTGAGTGCAATAATTTTTTTGTCCTGTCCTGAGTTAACTTTTGTTATGATATGACACTATAAACAGAACTGAATTGAGTTAGACTACATTTAGCCCTATTAATGTAGTCAGTGCTTCTCTGGACATGGTTATGGTAATCTGATTTTAAGTGTGAAATGGGAACATTTAAAGATGGGTTTGATGTTATTTTGCAAGGATGCAGGGTTAACTCATGTGGGGGGGGTTAAATGAGTTCAGTAGGAGAATACATTTTAGTTATTATGAACAACCTAAAGGAGGGACGGTCAGTAAACAGCTATGTCTGTGGCCATAATAAGGCTTAGGCATGGGTTTAATGAAGTCAGAGAGAGAATGGATGAAAGAACCACGCAGCCTGTGCCATGTGTCCTTTGGCTGCGTCTGCTGGTAGTTCAGGCACCACCAGGAGCACCATAAACATGCTCGACTAGAATAACAACAACGTGAGGGGAAAATGTTGGGGTGCATGTACCACAGGGGTGTGTGTGTGTGTGTGTGTGTGTGTGTTTGGGTTGTGGTTTGTAGAGTGAGAAACACAGGGACCCTTAGTGGCCGTTCCTTTTCTAAACCCTTTGCCCTGGCCTTCATGGAAATTAAATTAATAAACAGAGGGAACCTAATAAAGAAGGAAATATTATGTGGGCAGCAACTTCACATCAACGTTTCATGAGAGAAAGTAGGATGTGTTGAATGTCAAAAATATGCGCCAGGTTGTGTGAATCACATTGAATGGAAACTAGGAGGACTTTGTGAAAATAACCAAAACCTTCCAAACAGTTTGACAAAAAAAAGATTTTCCGTGTTCCATCCACACACCGTTCAACTTTCCATATACAGTACATCCATTTGCCTGACACATTGTTCACAATAAAAGTGTGCAAGAGGCTGTGAGTTCAGGTCAGCATGAGGGTTGTGGGTTTAGGACCCACACACACTGTAAGACTAAAGTCTATCCAAGTCCTGGTACTGTAAACAACAGTAAGGTGGACTCGTGGCTCGACATTAAGGCTTGTCCGCTTGTTGATTTTTTTGTAGGGCAAGTTTAAGGTTTGAAGTTAAAATATCTTCAAATAATCATCTTTTAACTGTCATAGACATATTTCCTTCATAGTTTAGCTGAAATTTCCAAATGATTTCTGTAAGGATGACCCTGAATATGTCCAGACATCTCATATGGTTTTACTGTAAAGTTATTGAGAAATTTAAAAGGGAAAGTCAGCTTTTATGATATTTTAACTTTGAAGCTCACTTTTTAAAAAAAAAATACAAAACAGTAGTAGAATAACTAATTTAAATAATAATTAAAATTGTATTAATTAATTGCAGTTATTAACTTAACTAAAACATGTTGTTTTTACATGGACAACTGATTTTTGGGCCTGGACAAGTGAAAGGTAAATTTACTTGTGCCTCAAAAGGTTAATGTCGAGCCCTGTGGACACTTGCAGATCGACAATCCTGTACTTCCCCCGGGTGTTTTGGGAGCCTACTTACACATTTCAAGTAATTGGACAGGAATACCAATTAAGTCCCCCAAATCGAATGTAAATGTAGGGTAAGGTGCTGGAAGGAGGGCTTGATGGATAGGAGGAGAGTGGAAGAGCTGGATAATTACCTTCGCCGTGAGAAGGAGGAGGTGGAAGCAGAGGAGGCCGATATATCTTGCTCCCACTCATCATCAGGGTCATAAAACACATCGTCATCTTTAGAGGTGGAATCCCCCTGCGGAGAGTAAACTATTGCTGACATGCCCAGTCTCATTTACTCAACTTAATGAGAAAAGCACAGCAAAGTGAGGCAGCATCCCTCTGTCAGGCATAAAACAACCCATTCTGGACTGTAAATAAGCTCAAACGGCTGGGAAATTGGCAAACGCACTTGAGCTGATGTCACAATCTGAGTATGCAGAATGAGGAACAGACAGGCTGGCTTCACTCAACAGACATCAGATTATTAGAGCATGGAACAAATTAAATAAGCACAATAAACATGCACAACTTTCCTATGAATTTTCAAGCATTTTGCTGGTACTTGTTCATCAGCTTATCGGCTATCTGCGCTTTGCACATCCAGAATGTATCGCACACTTGCAACATTTGACTGAATATTTATTTAACTTATATATTTTAATCTGTGCTTGTCTCAATGTTTTAATGTATCTGGCTGCTATGGTGTTTTAATTTCCCTCCAGGGATTAATAAAGTCATCTGTCTATCAGTTTGAAACTCCCTTATTGTCAATATAAGTAGGAAATACAGTGAAGTCAAGTTTCAAAAGTAGTCTCACTACAATGAAATGGTTACTATTAGGGCTGCACAATACCTCATTCTTTTATTGTCATCGCAATATCAACTTGCGCAATAAACACATCGCAAAAAACACTCCGGGATTTTTTGAGTTAGTTAAAAGAAAGTATTAGTAGAAAACTGCACTTTAAATGTAAATATATTTTTTTATGGTGCCATTTGTATTCAGTTCAATAAAAGAATGTTGGAAATAATTAATAACTTTCTTTTTTTAATTCAGCAAGCAGTTTGTTGTATTTTAGCAGTATACTGAAAGAGCAGAAAGGCAGAGGTGCAGCGGAGCGGCTCACACTAAGATGATACAGAGCTAGATTAAAATCGACAAAGTATCTCTTTAGCTCAAAAAAGTGCGAACTTGAAATGCAGAACTGATGTAAGGCAGACCTGATCGAGTTCCCTCATGGCAGCAATGTTGTTTTGGAACTTGTCCAGGCTCCAGAAAGTGGAGATCCCCAGCTTTTTGTTTTGAACCCGCACCTGCAGCAGACCACCCTGCTCCAGGTTCTCATTTTCAGAGCTTTCGTGTCTACAAGAGAAGAGTCAAATGAGAAGATTATCGGCGACCTGCTTGTGAAACTTCAATAGGTTTATTGATTCTTGATGAGTTTGTAATCTGGTTTGTAAATCATATCATATTTAAACTGTGGCCCAATCTTATCTTTTCATACCTGCTGAAGACTGTGTTTTTCTTCAGTTTAGCACTGATCTTATTTGCTTCCTCAATCATCAGAGACAATTTCATGGCATCCCACTGTGGAGAGACTGAAATACACAAACACATTAACTTCACCACGACCAACAGCCAGGAGTCAAAGAGCATCTGGCTTAGATGATCTTTGTTTCAGCCTGATTTGGTAGATCTGGGTAGATGGGATTCACAGATTCACCCTGTAACTGTTTAACTGTCATCCTACCAACATATTTAACATAGAAGGACTACCGACTGGGGTCGGACCCCCCAGAATAACCCTAACTACTGTAACAACCATCATAGCAAAATGTAAAATTTTTCTCTGCAAAATATTACTAGTTATGTAACTAATCATCAGTCAAGAAATAAAACATTATTTTAGGAATGTTACAGTTAATTTGCATGTTGTGTAAAATGAAAATAGACAGAGCACATGGGGACATCTGTGTCTGTCTCTAAATTACAACTTTTTATCTTTCTATTCTATTTGATCTATTAAAACTGCATCAGCAGAATTGGGTGCATTTGACTGGGGTATTTTTAAAAGCACTGATTAAAACAGAAAAAAATATATTTATTTGATCCAGTACATAATAATTATGCCATTAAGTGAGATTTCTTTCTATGCGTTGTATAGTGGCACTACAGAATAACCACCATCTCTGAGAGTTGTCTACGGCCTCACAATAAATTACTACACTAGATATGTTCCTGCCTCCTCCTCTGCTCCTATTAAACTGATGTTAAGTCCAGTGTTTATATTGGGTCTTCTCTGTTCCAATGGTTCTGGCGTAAAAGGACACTTACACGGTGTGAATTGTCTCCAGTATGTGCTCAGTAGTGACTTGAAAGCTCTCACCATGTCGGGGAGTGTGGTTTTCCCTTAAGGCTCTTTTCTTCTGCATCTCCTCGAGCTCTTTGCTGATCTTTCTCTTCTCCGCCTCCAGGGCGTCAACAATCTTCGCTTGACACACACGGTGTTCCTCCATCGCCTGGAGTGAATCATGGTAATGTACACAACATTAAAAACCACCAGGCCAAGACATTATGCCTAAAGCCAAGCTCCACCGCCACTCAAAACACATCCCAAATGGCCCATCAGTTAAACATAAAACCCTGGGGTCAGCATATTTCCATAAGCTTCTCAAGCTCATTTTAGATCATCAGAAATCATGAGAATGAGCAAATGAAGGCGATGATGTCATTTACAGTTACAGGAATAATCCAGACTTCTGAGGATTGAGAAAGGGAAAAATGCAGAAAGCTGCCTGAATAAAGATCTGTTTTAAAATGTCTGAGGTACTGCCGCTCTACCACCCACGACTCTGTATCACTGACTGCTGACAGAGTTGTCTAAATGTACACAGTTAAAAGGGGCATCAGCTCATCAGTGTGAGGGCAGTAAATGAGATCTATAAAATTATTTGTATTCAAATATTTTAAAAGGGCTAAGGCTGAGGAGGGACAAAGCAGAGTAGACAACTTTGTGTGTGTGGGAGTAACTTCACTTTTTTTTTTGCCAGAACAAAACCTGTCCAACACACACAAAAAACTTTCCAGGCACCTACAATAGCGAACTCTATTAAAGTGAGAAGGAAATGTAAAACATTCCCAGACATTGTTCTGGGCTCTGACCTGGGCCTCCATGTGCAGGCGGACGCGTTTCTTGTGGGTGTCCACCTCCTGCTCCAGCTCCAGCTTGTCCATTTTCAGCTTTGCCATCTGGCTGGCCACCCTCTGCTGGTCCAGCTCCTGCTGACGCTTCCGCTCAGACTCCTCGTTCTGAAGACATTACGTTTTGGCATTATTGGTAGCACAAATTGACAGGGTGTAACACAAGATTATACATGACAAGAACTATCTAATGGTTCTATAATAATGCAATATAGTACACATGGTTTAAGAAAATGTATTTGCTAATTTTAATTGGGATTATTTTGTCGGTTTGGTAACACCTGGATATGCAAAGTGACTTCAAATAACTCTGATAGCAGTACAGCTGAAAATGTGTAGAAAGTCAACACACCAACAACATAGTACAAACACTGCATTGATCACAACTATGGATATCATTCATGATACCCTAAAGCAGTGGTTCCCAAACTGAGGGGCAGGGCCCCTAGGGGGGCCTGGAGTGATAACGACGAGGCTAAATATAAATAAATGATGCATGCTTCTGCTGCACTGCTCGCAAAGCATGGACAAGTTTGTGACAGGACTGTCAGGTAAAAAGAAAATGATCGCTCTACACCAAACATCACAACTACCAAAACAAAGACAAGAAAATATGATGAGGCATAAAAATTGGCACACTGAAGTTGCAGTTCTGTATTAATTGCAGTCAATGTTTCAAATAAATCCTATAGAAGTTTGGAAGCAAAGGACGTGTCTAAGAGTGTGGTTGCAAAAAAAGGGGGGGCCTTGCAAAAAATGGTTTGGGAACCACTGCCCTAAAATGAGAAGTGCCAGGTAACCAGACCACCGAGAGAAAGTAGAATGTTCCATCTGTTCATTAAAAACTAGAATTGAATGTTTTGTGTACCAGCTCTCTCTCCAGGGCTCGGATCCGGTCCTCATAAAGCACCTTCTGGTCAGAGAGCTCTTTCTGGGCCACCTCTTTTGCCATCTGGATTCCCTGCATCATCTCCTCTTTTGCCTTCAAATGGGCTTCTTCAATTTCTGCCTCCAGCCTGGGACACACAAAGATGGCTTAAGAAGAGTTCTGATTTTGATTATTAGTCTGCACAAATAGATGTTACCCTGAAAAAAAAAAAAACATTTTAAAAAGACCAGTGTGGCTGGTATAGAAATATCTTTTTCACTCACTGAGCTCTTTGAGCCACGAGCAGCTCATTTTTGGCAAATTCAAAGTCTTTGTGGCCATCGCCTGCGCCTGTCCAGCATGACACCCGTTTCCCAGACTGCACCTCTGCTGGATGGTTGAAGCGGAAGTAGTGGTCGCCACCGAGAATCACCCTGTCGCCCTGGAAACCATAAACAGAGATGAGAAGAGGTCAATTCAGTAATAAAATGGATAAACAGGATGGTCATGTTTAACTTAATTAAACATAATAACACTAACCCTTTCATTTAGAGCAAATTACAAATAAGCACAAAGAAACCATTGCACAAATCTTACTCTGCTTTGTTGCTCCATAGTATAATGCTAAACATCACTACTTACATGGTGTAGGACAGAGGATTCAGATATGAGGTTTCCATTAACAAAGGTCTTGGCGTTGTCCATTGGAGTGATGCTGACAGTACCCTGGATGTTGGTTATAACACTGAAACAAACAAACCAAAAAATACTGAATACATATATATCTTTTTCATGTTGAATGCCTGTCATAGCTAAAATAAAATAAAATAGGTAATAGCTAGACTAGAAAGATGTCTTAATGGATAAGAACAGCAAAAAATGTTGTGCCTCAATAGTGGTGATAAATAAACTAAATGCGGATGGTGTTTGGTTTTGTTTTTACCAGTGTTGGTCAGCGATGAGGGATCCTGTCAGCTGGATGTCGTGTCTGGACTCACTCTTGAGTTTGCCCACGGTGGTTCGACCCTCTTTGATCATGTAGAGAAGCATCTCAGACAGCTGAGGATCCTCGTTCAGATTCACCAGGTTCGGAAGACGATTGTCCACTTTGAATGTCACACCTGCTTTCTGAAAAAAAACCAGAATGTTTCTATTTATTACAGCCTGTTTCAGGGTTTGTTACTTTGACCTTTTAGAGTCAGCGTGGTGAAAAGTTAAAAAATGATTTTCCTGTTGGACACAGTGGATGAGAGCCATGACACAGTAAAAATTGTTATGCTCAAAAACAATTACCTGCAACTCTTTGGTCTCTTCACGTTTGCGGATTTCCGCTTGCTCCAGTTTCTCTCTCCATGCCCTGCCAGAAAATAAGAAAAAATATAACTAAAAATGTAATCACCTCAGATCAAATTCTGCCATGATCCACTCAGATGTGTCCCCTATTCACTTATAAACATTCTCACTAACTAAAGTTTAGTATAAAAAGGACAACATCAACCTTGCAAAAATATTTGTTTAACATGAGTATTTGTTTTCCTTTTTTAAAGAAAAAGATTTGAATATGATGCTTTTATTTCACCTATACAGAATAATAAGTAAGGATTTAATCCAGTGGTTCCCAAACTGGGGGGCGGGACCCCTAGGGGGGGCCTGCAGTAATAACAGGGGGGGTGCGGCAAGGCTAAATATAAATAAATGATGCATGGTTCTGCTGCACTGCTAGCAAAGCATGGACAAGTCTATGACAGGACTGCCAGGTAAACATAAAGCAGACGATGGATCTACACAAAACATCCCACCTACCAAAACAAAGACAAGAAAATATGACGGGGCTTGAAAATTGGCACACTGAAGTTGCAGTTCTGTATTAATTAAAGACAATGTTTCAAATAAATTATATAGAAGTTTGCACGCAAAGCACGTGTCTTTGCAAAGCACGAGTGTGGTTGTGTGGGTGCATTGCTGGGGGGGCTAAATATATTTTTTATCTACAAAAGGGGGGCCTTGCAAAAAAAGCTGGGTACCACTGATTTAATCTTTGCATTTGTTAATATCATTCCATTTCCACATTTTAAATGATAGATGTTTAAATATATGTAATAGTGTGTGCAAAATGAGAAAAAAAACTAAACAATATGCACTGTATGAAAACAGCAAATACATGCAAACATATGTACATATCTATGAAGAAGCACTTTGCTACGAGGGTTCTCTAAACTGAGGAAATCTGATACTTTGACCCCCTCAGAGAGGAGACTTTAATATCTGGTCTGTTGCGTCAGATAAATGAAATGAAAACATTATAGAATGATTGCAGTAATACTGACCGGTTGGCCTCGACCATTTCTCTCTCTTGCTGACAGAGTTTGTTCCTCAGGCCGACGATCTCCTGCTGGAACAGCCTGACCCTCTCTGGTTCGATGCCCTGGGAGCTCATCTGTGCTGCTCGCAGCTTCTCCACCTCCGCCTTCAACTCTGAAAACACACAAAGTTAAAATATATAAAGCACTTTAGAGCAAATATGCACTTAAATGAATACCAGTCAGTATGACATTGCAGGACGTTACAAGTCCCGAAAGTCTGTTTTAAGACGTGACTTTAACAGAAGCTACAGAAATATTTTGTCAGTGAACAGCCAGACAATGTCACTTAGTGAAGACAATTTACTGAGCAGCATTGACCTGATTTGTAATGTTTGCATCATATTAACTGAGCATATCACACAGTGACAGGCGATGTGAGAGAAATCCACAGCAAGAGCTCCCCTTAGTGCTAAAAACGTCAAACAGCAGCACAATCATCTTATGAAAAATAATACTTGCATGACAGTTAGCCGCCATGTGCGGCTGACAGTGCATAAATATGGCCTGGAGGCAAGGTTAGGGCCAGGCCTTAATTGAACTGGGTAGTGCATAAGCTGGTGATGGATTGATGTGCAGACAGGAGAGGAGGGTATGTGTGAGAGAAGGAGAGCAAAGGAGATCAAGAGCAAGACACAAATAGAAAGATAGACATTCACATATAAAGAAAGAGAAATATACAGACGGAGACAGCGAGACAGAAAGAGAAGGAGCTAATGGCAGACAGAAAATGTGCTCTGTTGCTTTAAAATATTAATTTGTAGTTAGTTTCTTTCAGTGCATAAAATACTGTTCACACCTGTGACTGATCGGATTAAATGAGTTAGTCTTTTTATATTAAAATCAACTTTGTTTAATGAATATAATTGTTTCCTCAACATAAATACATGTAAGCGTGCCTCCCTTTGTGTGGCAAGGGGGAGAGCAAACTTTTTTTCGACCACAGTGAAAATGTTTTTGAAAGACACCAACAAATATGCAAGCAGAATATTCCGTTAGATAGAAACATGTTGTAAATTTTGTAAATGATTACATCCATTTTTTTCCAAAACATTTTGACTTTTGGACTTTACAACACTCTGGAGTTATTGGAAATGTTTGGATCACACAAGTCAGAGACAATCCTACGCAGCCACCCCTGGAATCTAATTCTACAAATAGTATAATACTAATAATATTAGTGTAGCCTAATCTTTGTCTGCAACTGTGTAGAAATACTGGTTTTGAATGAATAAGACAAAAAAACATATGAACGAAGCTTCAAAGCTTCGAGCTCTCCGATAAAACATAATAAAACTATTTATTACTTTAGATAGATTAGGTTTAGATAACAGGACGTATAAATAAACAGGTTTAAAGAGCGTCTGACCTCTGATGAGTTTTGCGCTGGTGTCCTCATTGACCTTCGCCACATTAATGATGGTGCGGGCCTGCTGGGCGTAGCGCAGAGTGCTGAGGCTTTCCTCCACATTACTGCCGGCCGGGCTCAGTGTGGCGATCATGGCCGTCTTGGAGTTCCCACCGAGGCTTTCTTTTAACAGCCTGCGGAGGAGGAAAACGGAACGATTCAATCTTTAAAATTAAAAATGAGATCTGCTTAACTACTGTAGTGGGAGATAATGTAAAACGTATTTTGGTAAGATTGTCTTTTCAGTTAATACAAATACATACAAATTCATCAGCAATTCATTTCAGTTAATATATTCCATTTTATAAGTACTGTGAAAGTCTGTATATTGATTAGTTTTCTTTGTTCATAGAGGTCTGTCTTAGATGTACATATATCACACAAAACTTTGGTATACTGCATGAAAATGTGGACCAGTTTTGTTTATTTTCTTATAAAAAAACTAATAAAGAGAGTTTACAAAAAAAACATTGTGTTCTACAATAGCAGCATGTGTACAAGCATGGTGATCTCTCACCATGTCAGGATGGACTCTCTGTACGGTATGAAGACCTTCTTTCTGCTCAGTGCCTGTTCCGACAGGGCAGAGATGACCTTTCCCAGGGTAAGCAGGGACTTGTTGATGCTCGCACCCTCCTGTAATGACACATTTCTTGATTTGAAGTACATGCAGTTTTATGAAAATGCAAAAAGTATCCTCTGCAAGGTAAATCGAGGACCAAATAACAAGCAAATAGTTCGGAATACAACAAAATATTTTCAAAATCTCGATTGATCAATTCAGGATAGAACTAAATAGTATGCTGTAATTGATGCATGCAGTCTATTTTTCAAGTTATTGTTTAGGTTTCAAAACGTCAGACTGAAAAATGGCTATTACAAACTGGAGGACCAAAAGTGAAGTCTTATAATGACAAATAACTTGTGAGCAAATATCTTTTGCTCGTAATACTATCTGAGAAAAATAGACAAAAACATAAAGATATTCAATTTATAATGATATGAAATGGAGAATTGCTCATTCTCACAATTGAGCAGCATGGCGTGTGTGTGCGTGTGTGTACCCTGAGTCGGTCTCCACTTGTCTGGGCCGAGTTACAGCGCTCGCTGCCTGCCAGGTCCACCAGGTTGATCCTGCTGGTGATGCTGTGATTGTGTTCCTCGCCCTCCACAAACTCAGTCTGTACACAGAATAAATTATTAGATGCGTAACACTGAGCTTATACACATGACGGCCACAGTTATTTACACTGCAGAATTTTAGAAATATTTAAGAATTTATTAGGCAACAATGATTTCATGAGGCCATACCTGAGTCTGGGTCATAACCAGGGTGAAGACCGAGTGAGATCTGGAGCTCTTGTCATTCATGCCTGTGGCTGCTGTGGCTCTCTGCTTGTTGCCGAGCACCAGCCAACCCTAAAGAAGGACATCGTGAATTATGACCGGGTCTCTTAGTGTGGTTATCAGCAGCATTATTGTTTTCTATGCTAGGCTTTGGATATATCTTTGATGCTCAGTATATCTCCCTGTGGTGTTCCTGCACTGCACTTTCAATACATTAATATTCAGTCAAACGTTGATGTCTGGATTTCATTGTGGACTCTTAAATCTACCAGACACTGAACTTTTCTCTCCCATTCAAAGTTGTTCTTAAGAGCATCAGCTAAAGGCTGAGGATCTAAAAAGATGAAAAGAACCTACCTGAATGTCATTGTAGGAGCTCACAATATTCCTGTGAAGAAATAACAAAGTGAGCAGTTCTGCAAGTCACACTTATTTATTGAATATAGCAAAAGAATATGAAAGATTTCTTACGCAGAGAGGTCAGTAACATAGGGACCGTGGACTGGATGTTCCCTCACTCTCAGCTGAAAACACAAATAAACTGTTTAATCTTGACTGTACATATTTTCAGGTTATTCAGTCCTACCAATGATCATACAAAATGTAATGTACTAAGCATTATGAGCAAGGCTGCATCTCTAAAAATGTGCAGTTATCAGATGTTCCATGCTATCTTGAGAACAGAATTACAGGAAACTCCAAGAAGTTTCCATTATCCAACAGGCAACGTAGCTGCTGGTTTATCTGAAAATGTAGTCGGCAGTAGTTGCAAACTACTTACGGGCATCCTCCTCTGGTTTGGATCATCTCTGGTCACCAGCAGGTCATGGATCTTCTCATTGTACACTTCAAAATAGCTCATCTCTACATGACATTTGACCTGAAATACAAACAAACCAACGTTATGTAACCAGAAAAGAAAAGATTGTTCATGTACACATTCAAGTCTTTTAATCTTTGTCTTTTCTAAAGACATTTTCTAACAGTTAATTAAAAAAGTAACAGAATAAGTTAGAAGCATTTAACCAAGGATAAATCATTCAAAGAGAGATTTCACCTCTTCATTTTCCATGGATGCCAATCTAGAAAAAAGCTCCCGGCAGAATCGCGGGATTACCCCTTCTTCATCTCCAAAACCCATCATCCTAAACAACAATGATTTCAAACAAATCAAATCGCTGATTACTGATTGACTGATTATGATTTTAAATACACATTCTCTGGTGTTTTTAAGGGCACAAAATGAAGAGAGGAAGAGTTTCAGTGGTGCAAGGTTGACTGTAATAAACTAAAACCCAAAATACTCACGTGTACGACTTCCCAGAGCCTGTTTGGCCGTAAGCAAACAGGCAGGTGTTGAATCCTTCAAAGGCCCTCAGCAGCAGAGGTTTGGCCAGTGTCTCGTACACCGTCTGCTGGCTGGCAAACACGGGGTCGCACTCATCCACCGAGCAGAAGGAGAAGTCATAGGTAAAGGAGTAGCTCTGTTTGTCCGGATGATGGACAGCAGTCTCCTGACCGTTCATGAAGATTACCTGCAGTGCTTTCTCTGCCTTCTCCCTATAACAGAGCAGAAATATTTATGAACATTATTTCTTTTTTTTCTTCTTTCTACCAGAATTTATTTTTCTTGCTTCTAATTGTTCTGTTTTTATTGTGTTATTTTTTTCCTGTTGTAATGCTTGTGTTGTACTCTTCTGTTCTTTTAACCTTTTATTATTTTGTAAAGCACTTTGTAGCCTATAGGTTTTGAAAGGTGCTATATAAATAAGAACTTTACTTACTTATCTAAATAATTTCAGCTCTACTGGGGTAAATAGACTTGTTTCCATTTCATGCAGAGAATGTTTGAAACATGTTGTAAAATGCATTGCTACTATATATTCCTTTGTCATTTGTCAGTCTTTGCATGTCCAGAATAGTCTTACACATATTGGATTGCTTACATCCAAATAAAAGAATGGTTTAATCACACAGGGTCTGACTTAATTATATCTAAGTTTATCATTATTAGTTGAATGACACATTCAGATGGTTTAGCAGTAACTTATGGAGACAGGCAGACAGACATCTACTCCTGCCTAATTTACCCATCAGTTAAGACAATTGTTGCATTACACACCTGGCATTGAAAGGGCGTACACGGACTGCAACAGTCACTGCACTGTTTTCCATTTTAAATGAATCGTGGTGCTTCAGAGCCTCGCTGGGACGGGACAGGAGCTGCTCGGTAGGTGCTGGAGTAGGAATGGAGGTCCTGGCCTGGCTCACGTCTCCCTTTTGACTTGAGGTGGAGGTGTTTCTCACCTGCAGCAGCGCGGCATTTGGTTTGTTGTGCACACCTGCTGCACACGTCTTGCTGACCCGAGGGGCTGGGACAGGTTTTGTGTCTTCAGCTTGCTGCTGTGCTCGGGATTTGGGCCTCTCCAGACTAGCAGATTTGACTGCCACTGGTTTAGAAACGCCTTTCCCTGCCAGTTTCTCGAACACGTCTCTCCTGGCGGCGATTTTCTCAAACTGGGTCTTTCTGGTAGGGGTTTTAAAGGTTTGGGCCTGCTCCTCCAGCTGCCTGCTTGTGGAAGAAGAAGAAAGGGGCGTCTTGTGCACCGACTTCCCTTGGGTTTCCACACAAGTTTCTCTTCCTTTGTTCTTACAGGCAGTTTCTCTTAAACTCATAGACCTGACTACACTAGCTGCCCTACCGTTTGGTTCACTGAGAACTTTCGGCGTTGACTGCAGGCCAGTACCGCTGATGCCACGCTGCCCATGTGCGCTTTTATCCATTGAGGGAGTCCTGGTCCTGCGCTGCAGGGTCAGTCTCTTCTCCGTTGCCGATGTGGTGTTCTGGCTGCTTTCAGCCATCGTTTTCTCCGCTGTTTCAGAGCCGGTCTTCCTCCGTGACCTCCTCTGCAGAGTGAGTCGGCCACGGTATGGAGTCTGTTGCCCGCTTTTTGACAGCGCGGAGATGACATAAGTCCTGTTTACTTGTCGGCTTTTATCAGATAACCTGCTGCTGTCTTCACACGTAGAGTCTCCGGATGTTATCTCATTTTTGCCTACTGTTGTGTCGGTCGCTTTTCGCTCTGCCAGGCGCTCTCTGCCTGGTGTCCTGGATGTTGGCATTAGATGGTCATAATACGTCGTATGCTTCCTCGCTTGTACACTAAATAACGACATGGCAGTCGGCTGCTAGCTAAAAACAAAAACGTTCAAATGAGCTTACCGGTTAGCTAGCTAACGGCAACTTTACTCCGGTTGCTCTAGCTACCCACAACAATACACGACATTAAAACTATGTCAAACGGACGCAAGTACAGCAAAGTATGTTGGCTAAAAGTGAATATAAATCCATTCGAATAAAATACGAGTCGTGCTCAGGCAACAGAGCTCCCTCTGTTTGTTATTGTCCCCTTATTACTTCCGCCTTCGCCCGCCTCAATTTCAAACCGTCTCCGCCAGTGACAGCTGATTGGCTGAATTCTCGGAAATCGTTACGTCTCGTCATGGTCACGACATGTAGTTACCTGAAGCTGCCGCTGGGTGGCAACATAAGGTTATATTGTTGGTTGAGGTTGTATGGTTTTATTATACATCCATGGGTTGTTTGGGGGGAAAATGTGCTACTCATGTTTTCCTTTCTAAAATTACCACTCTACCGTTAAAAGTGACGTACACTCTAAAGTTTAAACAAAAAAATATCTCAAGCTTCATCTGCTGAGGAAGACGTGTGACCTTTTGCACATACATTGGACAATTGTGCACATTTCTGCACAAAACTACCACCACTTAATATGCATAGCTTTCATTATTATTTTATTATTATTTTTTACTATTTTTTATTTGATTTATTTTCTTCTATACTCATGTGTCTTGATTTTTTATATATATATTTGCATTACTTAAGATAATCCTTTATTACACAGCAGGGAAATCAGTGTTACAGCAGCAAAGGGAATAGTGCAATAACAAGAGGCATCAGTAAAAAAAAAAAAAAAAAGATGATATAGTATAGTTATATACAGTGCATTGATATTGCACACAAGTGAGTTGTAAGTTTTGGTATGCATCTACTGGGAGGAGTGTTGATTGTAATGTCTGACAGTAGCAAGAAGTAAGGACCTGCGGTATCTCTCCTTCACACACCATGGGTGAATCAGCTTTGATTGTTTACCAATGTTATGCACCAAATCACTAAAGTAAATTCCTTGCATGTGAAAACCTAATGGACAAATAAATAAACCAGATTCTGAAAGACAGCTGAAAAAGTTTTTATTTATTTATTTTTGTCAAGAATTAACTTTTGGGTTGGAAATAAGTCACAGACTGATCTGAGCATTCTGAGGTAGGATGGATTCAGTGGCTTGCTCAGGGGCATGCTCCCAGTCTCAACATTAGGCCTGACCTGGAGCCACTCAGTTGAAAAAGTATTTTAATATCAAGATCTGCTATTAAAATAAGTAACCACAGCAGTGACAGGAAAAGACTGTCCCTCCGACCTGGGTTGAAATCTGGATAATTCCTCTATTTGAATAAATTGTCTTACATTAATTACACAAGCCATTTATTCAGATTACATCAAATTCACATTTATGTTTTCAATATACACAATAAGCATTTATCAAATAAATAGACAGCATCATTGCAGGAATGATTGGAAGAACAGACTATTTCTTGCGGCGGTCGTGTTTCCTTATGATGTCTATGAGGTTGTTCTTAGTGACCAGCGTGTCGTCAGACCCTTGCTTGGCCTTCTGTCTTTCCCTCCTCTGCTGCTCATGGAGGTGGGGTGAATTAAGGAGCTGAGGGGGCAGGATGGACCCTGTGGGTTTGACCCTCTTCACCACCTCCAGGAACAGCCGTTTGTTGTTGTTGTTGACAAATGTGATGGCTGTTCCTCTGTGTCCCAGCCGACCTGCCCTGCCCACCTGGGTGGAAAGAAATGAGGGGATGTTGTCTTATGTTGCTTTAAAAAACAAACAAAACAAAAAGACACACACATACACACTCTGAAGTTGACCTTTACCACTCTTACACTTTTCTACTCCAGGTATTACCAGAGACAGTGGACAAACCGAGACCTCGCAGCTTAGAGTCATTTCCTGTATCTGTGTCACGTGTGTTTAGTTACGTGTGTCTCTTTAGGAGACTAGCAGCAGTTCTGAGTGTATTTATTTTATTGGGAGAAGTGAACGTGATCAGAGATTATGATCGATCCTTTTGCCCCATAGTCACCAAAGTAAACTAAAATGACATTTTTCAGACGGACAGATCAGGAGAAAAGTAACTTTGTTCAAGACCATTTTCCATCTCAGCAACAAACTCTTGCGAGATCTGGCAGCACAACTAACCTAACGTCCACTATCGCCACAGATTATGGCTGTTAGCCGTGTAGATATCTAATGTTAGCAAAATAACATATAAATAAATTGTGCAAATATAACTTTTCATCCATCCACATGACGTTTACTCCACTTTCAAACGAGATCTCGCCCACTTAGTAGACAGGAAGTGTGTACCATTTCTTATCATATGCGGTTCCATATCTTTTAGAAATATTGAATATCTTTGGTATTACTAACCTGATGGACATATTCATCCATTGTGTTTGGCATGTCAAAGTTAACCACCAATCTGACGTTGACGAGGTCCAGTCCTCTGCCGAGCACACCTGTACTGATCACAACTTCAAAGTCTCCCTCCAGAAGACCCTGACGATAAAACAGAGTAAATATTACACTGTCAGACATGTTGAGCATTGTTAAAACCTTACACAGAATGCAAACATTATGAATGACTTTTCACCAATATGCAACTTGGTTTTGTGGAACTCACGGGGTCAAATGTGACATAAACATTAGCATGGTTAGGATTAAATATTGGAGAAACACAATCACAGACTTAAGAAAACATTTTTGTTTGATACAGATCCTCGCAAAAAGAATCACACCATGATTTTCAATGAAAGTTGGAATAATGATGCAAAAATTACAATTTCCTCCAATGTTGTGAATCATATCACAACTGCAATATCTGTCAATATAATCGCAATTAGATATTTTTTTCCGAATCGTTCAGCCCTACATTACATTTAATCACAGCAACATGTGCATAAATGATGCAAAAGACATCTAGTATATATTTCCATCTGATGTAATGGTGCATATCAAAATGACATCATCTTGAATATTCCCTCAGTGTTCCTGTAAGTATATATAGCTTCAAATTACATGTGCCATGCAGTGAGGAATCCTCCTTGTAAATTTGAAGAAACTTGTACTTTTAGTTATTTTCCCCTGTTTTTATAAGGAAGGATGTTGAATGGCATCCAAATAAAATCAGGATCATGTTGGGCCCTGCCCTTCTTTCTTGTTTTACCCACAGTAGTTGTGGTTTTGACTGCATCCTTCTGCATTCTAATAAAAACGGTTGAGTCCGTTACGCCTCAGCTCTTGCTGTCTGTGGTATTCCAGCTAAAAGTTATTCAGGAGCAACACTCTTGGACACCAAACATGGGAGAACTGCTATTTATCTACACGACAGTGCATGTTCTGGCTGCCACTGGCCTCACCCTGAGGATGCGGTTGCGTTCCCACTGGCTCTTGTCAGAGTGGATTGCCACAGTATTGAGGCCTGTCACCTTGGCGACCGCCTCGCACAGCAGATCAGCCCCCAGTTTACAGTCCACAAACACCACCACTGGAGGCTGGTACAGCTTACTGTCCTGCAAAGCCACAGGGGAAACATAGGAGTGATGTTAGATTTTTACAGTCAGATATTTCAGTAACTATATATACATATAGAGATTGGGATACTACGTATATTGACTATTCGAGTTTTTAACTTTGATATATTTTTCTAATCATGCTGCAAGGAATGTAAACTCAAATTTAGTGTATACCACCTTGTGAGAGGCGGCTTTTCAAACTTTTTGACAGGTTTAAAAAGGTCAAGGTCTTCCAGCAGATGGCGGTCATGACTCTCCAGCCAGCAACACACTTCATGAAAAAAATATTGCAATGAGGCTGTCTGACATGCTTAATAATATCACATTCACCCATTTGGCTATATATCAGGTTTGCTGCAACTACAAAGTGTTTATCAGCAGATGTAACAAGTTTAAGCTTGACAACCTGTAACAGATATTACTCGGTCCCGATTTATTTCTTGCCATTCATACCTGGACAGCTTTACACAACCTAAATACATGTTCTTAAAAGTAGGCTGTTTGCATCTATCCCTTATTCCAAATAGTTATTTCCCACATTGACTAATAAAGAGTTTCTGCCTAGAACCACAGCGTAGGTAAAGTGATGATGGGGCTTCTCTCAGCTCTAGGTCTACTGCTCTAGCTCCAGTTTGTAAGAACATGTTATGATCTCCTGGCTTTAGTTTATGGTTTATGACAAATTTCCATATATCATGCTCTAAGAGCTGCAGCATATGGACTGACTGTTTTGAGTGATTTCTGAGTCATGTCCACTCCAGAGTTTTGGTTTTCTTGGGGCGTCCCCTCCAATTCCACAGTACTCCTGCAAGATCCACCACTTTCTCCCGTTTAGAGACTGTAGCCTTAGACTCTGAGCTGCATTAAATAACAGCAGTCATAAATAACATAGCTTAAAGAAATCACCATCACAACCACCGTCTATACAGAGAAGTAGCTCCTGTAACTCACACAATGGTCCAACAACACTTCTTCACTGGCTTAACCAAAGCAGACCCTTCCTGTCCTGCCCTGTATAAATGGTACAAGCCATTGCTGGGATTCCTGGAGTGGGGCCATGGCTCAGGGCCCACCCATTTCCTCCAGACGGGGGCCAGAGCTGCAGCAATGGCTGTCTAAATATGGTGTAGTGGGGAAACTGGTCTTCGGAGCTTGAGGAATTACCATCATTAAACAGCCAGTTAATAAAATACCAAGCTCGTACCAGTGCGTATCAAGACTAAGTGATAAATCCACTACAAACTAAAATTGAGATAATTAGCCACTTTCTGTGTTTGTCCCTACCAAAGCACTTTCTGGTTCTCCAGAGTACAATTACACTTTGTCTTACACAAGAAAACTGCTGACCTCTTAAAGAAAGCCTATGCTGGCAGCGAAAGTGAGCTTCAAGTGATACTCCGCCCAAAATGTTTTCAGACTTAAGTGAGAACCAGATTTGCTGACAAAAAGGAGATTGTGGTTGCATTTGAAATTCCATACTAACATGCTGTTAAGTACGCTAAAACAGTATGTGAGATTTTTTTAGTATGTCCGAAACCTTAGTATGAAACCAATAGTACGTGATGTGCATACTATTTCCGGTGAAATATTACAGTATGCAACACTGGACACTACGCTGGTATAAATATCCCACAATGCAATGCGGTAGTGACGACAATGACAAACGGACAGCGACGGAGGCAGCTCTGTAATGTCAATAACGCTGCAATTTACATTTCTGCACATTAAAAATCTATGATTTTGTCACCTGCAACCATTGGATTAGCTGCTTATCTTTTCCAGTAATGTAAACATTATCCGGCGACGACGGTAGAGCTGAGGTTGGCACGGGTTACCATGGTTACGTGACCAACCGGCAAGGAGCATCACGCGGAAATTACCGATCAGTGTGTCCAAAAAGATCCATACTACTGTTTATTTACACAAAAGTATGATTTGTATTATGTGATTTCGGATACAGCAATAAAGGATTACCTTTTCTTATCTTAAAAATCTAAATCTTAAGTCTATAACCTACATTGAGAATCTCAAACAGCTTCTTCTTCTTGGAGGGTTCCTCTAACCACAGCAAGATCTGCCTCACGTTGGCACAGGGCTGGTTCTTCTCTCCGATAACAATACGGACGGGGTCACGGACCAGTCGGGCAGCCAGCTCCTCCGTGCCCGCTGGGATGGTGGCCGACGCCAGAAGAGTTTGGTGTTCTTCCGGGACTTGCTCCAAAACCTCCAGCACCTGCTGCTGGAAGCCCATCTTCAACATAGTGTCGACCTACAGGATACACCACAAATACATGTGGTCCCAAGACTTTCTCCTTTTCAACATTGTATGATTTCTACACACCTAATAGCATGTAATTGGATACTTGGAAAATTATTATTATGCTGTTTGATAAAAATCCTCATTATTACAGCATGTTTTGGGATATGACGTGACTTTAGTCAAAATTAGCTATCATAAAATCCTTATTGTTTGCTCATCATAATGTCAAATTTGAAGCATTTTGAAATAATTTCAAAGCTGCTGTTGTATCACCACAAAGGTTTTCTGGAGGATGTTGATCCTTGGATGCAGAGAACTTTAAAGTAGGGCTGGGCAATATATCGACATCATGATATGAGACACCGTCTTAAGCCGTATTTGCACAGGACGAGATCTCCTGTGATTTAGAAATTACCTCCCCACATTTGTGTTTCGTGCAGTGTATATGCATGGGATAAGCAAAGTATTTTACTTGAATGTGTAGACATTATCCCCTGGATGTGATGTCATGGCTCTGGCCATGGTTACACTTGTCTTTTCATGTGACTTTTGTCCACACTTGTGACCTGTCTGATCAGATAGTGATCGGATATTTTTCCGTGTAGATACAACGTTATTCCTGCGCAATAGGTGCGTCCAAAAAGGCACTTGGTGTAAGACAGAGCCTTCTTCTTTTCTTTATATTTTGTTTATTTTGTAATGGTGGCAGTGGGGCTGTTTTTTATTGAAGAAAAGCTAACAAAGCTCATTATAAAGACATTTCATTTTAGATTTTGCAGATCGTAATGTGGCATAAGTGTTGTCTTTTCCTGGTTTTAAAGGCTGCATTACAGTAACGTGATTTTATTTTCTGAATTTACCAGACTGTTCTAGCTGTTCTTTTATTTGTCTTTATCCACTTAGACATTATATCGACATTACTGATGATGATTAATTAAAAAATTACACTGTGTTTGTCATACCTCATCAACCACCACAACCTTCACTTTGTCCAGATGCACTGCCTTCTGCTTCAGGATTTCAATGAGTCGCCCAGGGGTGGCTATGATCATCTAAAGGAGATTAATAGAAGAAGAACATGATGATGTGGAAAGTTGAAGACTCAAAACAATGTTTTGATTGGGGGGAGGACTGGAGGAAATGACTGTAAAAACATGGACTTTACTTTGATGCTGCTTTTGAGGCGGTGGAGTTGTTGGGGAAGCGGCATGCCGCCCACCAGCAGCGCAGTTCTCATGTTGGGGAGGCCCATCACCAGCTCCTTGGCCTGTCTCTCGATCTGGATGGCCAGCTCCCTGGTGGGGGTCAGGATGAGAGCCACAGGGCTACTCACACTGTGTGCTGGTTTCTTAAAAAAAGAAAACGGACAGTATCTTAATATATATGCAAGATCAGAAGCCATTAGTCATGAAGCAAATAATGTTATAGAGTCCATATCTACAATAGACATTTTGTGAATAGCAAATACTACTGATAATAATGTATTTTCTCATATTAAGTTGTTTCCCTTGAGAAGAAATTAATTATTTTGACTTTTCCTTCTGCGCAGGGAGATCATGCACAGCTCCTGGAGATCTAGTGTCTTGCTAAAGGATACCTCAGCAGAGCAGATGCTTGCAACAACATCCGTCTCAATCCAGTCTTTTCAGTTGAGTTTACCTACTTAACATGCAAACACTCTCCTGCTTAATAATTATGATGATAATTCTCTAAACTGTGTAGGTTTCTTTTGATTTTGTCCAAAATTAAAGAACAAAATTACCTGAACTGTGCATTCCTTACTGCTGGTCGCTTGTAATATTGGTAATTAAGGAACTTAACTTAAGGGAAATTCTATTGTTATACAATAGAATAGAATATAACAGCCGGAAGAAAAATTAAGGACAAAAAAATCAGTTTAGAGTTTAATTTTACATTTCCTCAACATAATTAAACTTTCAAATGTAATGTTTAACAGCAAGAGAGTCAAAGGATCAAATTGATCAAGACAGAAATAATATCTCTCCTTTTATACTGCCCACCTCAATCATGGCAGTGTAAATGTTTACATCCCATCCAACAACAGTG
>JAOVVB010253397.1:0-20036 GCA_028570985.1 Heterobranchus longifilis | reverse complement strand
AAAATAATTAAGTTATAGAATAATTTTAAAATTAACAATAAATATATTTTAAATAGATATTAATTAAAAAATTTAACTACTACTACTACTACTACTACTACTACTACTACTACTAATAATAATAATAATAATACATTAAAAAACAAAAACAAACATGTTACCAAATGACCACGGCCAGATATCCAGGCAGTGACGTGTTATAATACATCACTTCTGGAATAAGAGTCATGTTTGAGTCTTTCGAGGGATTTCAGTCCAGACAAGTCCAAAGAGGCCTCTCTTCTAGGTTTGTGCACCTTCCAGTCCAATAAGATTTAAAAAGGGGTCTGAGATTGTCTAAAACATGAACGTTTTGTCCTTGAGAATCGTATTTCTAAGGTTATCGCTGAGCAGGACTCACCGTCTGCAGCAGCGTCTCCAGATGGCTGAGTTGGTCATCACACGACCCCGACTCCATCTGGACTTTAGTGACAATCCTCTGGAGCCGCTCCAGTCTGGATAAGATAAGATCAGCAAAAACAATTAAGATCTATAAAACAACAACATCGTCACAATCTCTGTCCCACAATTTCCACAATTTCCACATTATCAACTCCCTCCCTGACATTTCTAGGACTAAAAATTTGTGTTACACAAACTACATTTAGACTAGCAGAACATAAAGATCACAACTTACGGCCTCCTGCGTCGCAGCAAATACTCCAGTTTATGAGGATCACTCACAAACGCCATTCCTCAACTCTTTTATGAATATTTCCAATCTAGCTATGAGAAAGCCTGTTCTTCTCACACGGCCATTGTGTCTCAGGAAAACACTCCTCCACGTAGCAGCGCAGAATGAGTCTGCTCATTCACTCATTCCACATCTCACAAGCATAAACAGACTAAAACATGACCTTGTGACACAAAAACATCCCATTTTCCAGCCATGATGTGAGGCTACTCTAGATCATCCTATTTCATCAGACTTAATTATATCTTTTTATGTGTCCAATTACAAGGAACACATCTCTCTTGTTTTGATACAGTCTTTCACCAGAATGTTTGTCTTTTACCAATGCAGGAAGATGATGCAATACTTCTGCAACTGAAAAGCTACAGAAAATACCATTCATAAAGAAGCAACTTTAGTCTATTATGTATTTTTGTCATTCCTTCATGAGCAAAGCGTTGGTGATGGTGGAAAGTTAGCAGGCTAACTAACTCATTAACCATGAGGCTAAAGCTAGGCTACGAGCTAGTTGGCATTTTTCAGTTATTAGCTTGATAATATTACATGCCGACTTATTTATTTCTATACTGTTATGTCTTTTTACTACGAAGTAACTTTAGGGTCACATGGAAGAAAAAACAAACTTGATGGGAAAACAGATTTGTCAACCTGGATTCTCAATCCGTGCGTCATGGTACGCTTCTGTCGCAGATATTTGTCCATAAAAAACACCACCATACTTATAATAATAGGCATCTAAACTAATTTTATCTAGTGGTTTTGGGATCTCTATAAACATCAAATATGCATGTTTTATTATTGTTAGAAACTTCTTATATTTCATTTGAACTAATTTCTGTTAGATGAACACAGATGTCACTGGATCTCTATCCCTTCACCTCAACTATGATTTCTGTGTTTACTATGAGCTCTGTGATTTCAACAAATATCAACTGTGATACTTCCAGCACTCTGAGGTAATCACCTTCTTCACATCAGGTAAAGTAACAACATGTAGGAGCATGTTAGGTGTTCTGAATGTTAAATGTTTTATGATTATGAAACAGAAGTTTCATTTAAACCTTTTTCTATGGTAAGTAACAGCCAAAAATCATACATCAATGATAAAGAATATTAACTATTTTAATATCTTGGTTGTATCTTATAAAATCGTCACTACTTCATGGGCAACATCAAATTTCTGTTCTGATTTAAAACTGGATTACAAATCTGTGCGCAGGTATTGTGAATCCGAGGGCACGGTTTACACATCAATTGTGACTGTATTTTGCCACTACAAACCTTGGTTGGAAAAACTAGTGCAATACAAATCTGAAAAAAATACTGATATGCAACATTGGTCCAGTACACTCAAACACGTGGAACTGAATTTCTAGAGCGCAGGTTTTACCCAGAATGTTTTGACAGCGCACCAGTTGTTGTTGTTGTTGTTGTTAGCTGTAGCATGCTAGTCTGCTTAGCCTGGTTTGCGGTGTTAATCGAGCTCAATGGACAACGAGTTGTGTCTAAACGTACACCGACATTGTTCTACTGAAGTTGACAATATCTGTGGAAACACTTCAAACATTTAATTTAGGACAGCATCACCAGTAAACAACAACAACCGTCACCAGTAAACAACAACAGAGTGTTAGGCAAGTCCTTCTCCCTGTTTTTCGTTACAATATCTGCCCTGTAAACGAGCACAAGCTGCAGCTCAGGGATTATCAACAGCTCAGAGTCTGATGATGGACATTACTGACATTTGTTTTTATTTATTTTTTATTACTGTCAATATTTGAGTGCCTTGACTGCTGCAGTAAGAATGATGGCCAATGAGCCACTGGTGAATGTTTATACTTTAAAAAAAATATATATATACATATATTCAAAAATGTTCAATATATTGCCTATGCAGCCCTGTCCTGACCTCTCAAACTCGATTCTGAGCAGCCGTTCTCTTTCCAGGATGGCCACATGGAGTCGACCCCATTCTTTCTCCACATCAATGGGATGGTAGCCTGGAGGGACCTTCACCTGACCGGCATGCACGGCGCTCTGTGGGATCAGAATGACGTCAGTCATGACTCCATAGAACAGAATACAAAGAAATACACAATAATAGAGCATTGGGGTTAGCTTGCCTCAAAGGACTGGTAGATGTGTTTCGACCGGTTCTTGTCCGTCTCCTTCACTGGCAGCTCCGTCTCTTTGAACTTCAAGAACTGACGCCAAAGAAGCTAAAGAAACACACAAAAAGTTTATATTGGCAATCTTTTTTCACTCATTTACTTTATATGTCTTACGTTGCATTTGTTTTCCTCTAAAATGTATTTTTGTTCAAAGATAGCATCAGCCTTTACAGAACAAATGGTGAAACCTTGACTTGTGCAGTGATACACAATGTTATGCACTCAGTTAAATTAATTTGAAATCCCAATTTCCTAAATAGGATAAGTACATTAAGGTAACACATCACGCAACAGCTCTTATAAATAGTCTGCATGCAGAGTGGTGCTGTCCTCTGTAGTATCATTTGTTCTTTCCCATGACTGGTGTAAATTCAGTTCACTGCCTGTTTTACTAAGAAAAATGTTACACGCTTTCCAAACAGACTTAATTACTTTCGAGAAGCACACCCAAACTGCTACCTTTCCTGATAATGTAACTTCAAAGAAAGTTAAGAAAAATACTAAAGCCACGCTATGCTTTTGTTCTGCCGTGCTGACAGGGAGTGGCACTGGCAGTCATTCTCCTCAGGATTAGGTTCAGCATTATCTGCCTTTTGGCTGTATTTTCTCCGACACTGCCCCACCTACAGTACAACAATGTGCTGCATGAATACAGTTTCTTCTGTGTGCCTACAGCTAGATATTATGTAAGTCTGTTCTTTGATCTAACAATGAAACCCCTTTTTCACAACACTTATGTTACTAAGACATGCATTGTGTTTTATTGTTTTGTTTTGTTTTATCAATAACATAAATATAACTTTTTCATTTAAAGCATCAAGGTAAACATTGTTTTTTTTAACATATTTGTGCTCTTCATTGCTGCTCCACTGCAAACATACCCGTAACAATGACAAATCTCTGGCATAATATCATCATATCATCAGCATATTATCTCACCTCTATCTCCTCATAGCTGGCAGGGAACTTCCTCTCCTCGAAGATCATGACATGGTGGCGGATCCACTGGAGCAGAAGAGTCACCAGCTCGTAGTACTCCTGCCAGCGCAGCTCCAGCTCCTGCAGCCGACGCAGCAGAAAAAGACACTTTAACAACAACAGACAAGAGGGCGCTTCTTCTCCTGCATCGCCATGTTCGACGCTAAACTCAATTAGGCACCAAAACAATCTAGGTCCTGTGTGAGCAGACAAGGAGGCAGGAGGAAGAGGTGGAGGAGACAGTGGGGGAAGGAAGACAATGGTGGGAAACAGACAGACGACAGCATATTTCTCCAGTTCTCCCAGTGTGTGTGCAGATGTATCCGTGTTTATTAAAAAGATGTGAGATCAATATTGCAATTGAAATGCAACAGGATGTTAAAGGGATAGTTTGGCTGTTTTGAAGTGGGGTTGTTATGACGTACTTCTTCATAGTCAGTGTAATACCTACAGTTTTATTTCTGTAAAGGGCAGTTTTTTTTATCGCCACTGTCGCATTGTAACGCTTGCTCTTGGGTGATGTTGGGACTTTGAAAATCATTGAGTGTGTTCTAATCCTGCTCTATATGAAAAGTGTCCCGAGATAACTTTTGTTATGATATGACACTATAAATAAAATTGAATTGAATTCACGACGGGGAACTGAAGCCATTATATACATGCTCTCTTCAAAGCCACCAGACTCCTTTGACAAAAACAGTAGTTTTACCTCACAGAACACTGGAGTTGCTGGTCTACTGCTGCCTCAATCGATTAGTTTGTTTATTAGTTTTGTTAGTTCCTAACCCTTTTAAAACACCAAAGACACACAATAACACAAACAAACTAACCAATTGAGGCAGCAGACGAGCAACTCCCGTGTTCTGCGAGGTAAAATTACTGTTTTTGTCAAAGGAGTCTGGTGGCTTTGAAGAGAGCATCGATGTATATAACGGCTTTAGTTCCCTGTCATAAATGTCTGTCTGACAGCAAGGTAAAGCTGTGAAAATATTCTAAATATAGCTTACACTTTTTCGTTGATCCTTTTTTTAGGTGGCTAAAATATGTTTTGCTGTGTTCCCATCCACAGCAGCACATTGCTTAGCTTTCGTGTCAGTACTCCTGTCTGCTTTTCCAAACTGAGGGCATGCCGACCGCCATCGACTGTAGGTAATACACTGACTATGGATAAGTACTTCATACAACCCAACTTCAAAACATCCAGACTATCCCTTTAAATGCCCCAGCATAGCCTCAGTCTAATGAATGATCTACTATACGTTACTGTAGGTGTGTAATAGTTCAGCATTGTAACAGATGATGTGTGACTGACAATACATATAAGGCTACCCCTTTTATCCCTCTGGCTTATGCAGTGTAAACACCACAAGTTGCCAATTTCCTGTGATACTTGCTTTCACAAGACTTCTATTTCTCTTTCAACGTCTGGGGAAAGCATTGGAAAACACAACTAACAAAAGCTAATTTATAAGCAGAGTCACAAGCCCATTCAGGTTTGATTAAATCTGATCAAGCGTTCAATCAGATCAAATTAGAGCAAACATTTGTGTTTCCCTGAAGCACTTTTATTTTAAGCTTTCATTCATGTTTAGCTTCGGTTATGCATCAACCAAGATTAATGGTATGGAACAAGTTGTGCTCACATTAGCTCTGCCGCCATCGTGTGCATCAACCCGGGGCATGACATCATACAGGGACGACACATAAGTGATGATGGACTTCTCATCGGGGTGTGGGACATCCACATCTGAAAGGTTAAGGTCAAATTGTAATATAAGCCATCTCAATATTTCACATTGCAAATACAGTCATTTGTAGAAATGATGCAGCATAACACAAACAATGACGAATGATCAAAAACAAGTCAGGTGTTTCAGATTAAATGGATTTTGGGCCAGTCTTACCCTCAGGGTCCAGTAGGCGTGTCACCCCCAGGTCTCTCTCTGCCACATTGAAGGCCTGTTCCAGGTTCTCCAGGTTGCTCTGTCGGTACACTTGGCCCATGTCGATGAGTCTGGGACTAGGAAGACACAAACATGGACAATTAATCAACAGCAGAGTCCAGATAAGAGGGGTAAGATATAGTAATCTCCAGGGGTGGGCTCGTGTAACGTGTCATGAGAGTTTAAAGGGATATATTTCTTATATTTTGAAGTGGGCTTGTATGAGGTACTTATCCACAGCCAGTGTATTACCTACAATAGATGGCGACACAGTCCCAACACAGAAGCTAAGCTATGTAATGCTGTGGATGGGGCCACACAGCAAAATATATTTTAAAAACGACGGAGAACTAAAGCCGTTATATCGCTCTCTTCAAAGCCTCCAGACTCCTTTGACAAAAACAGAAATTCTACCTCGCAGAACACAGCAGTTGCTGGTCCACCGCTGCCTCGATCAGTTAGTTAGTTAGTTAGTTTTGTTAGTTCCTAAACGTTAAAGTCAAACAATAAGACAAACAAATTAAGCGATCGAGGAGGCAGTAGACCAGCAAATCCTGTCTTCTGGAGTTCCCCGTCGTAAAGGGCTGTCTGACGGCAAGGTGAAGCGGTGAAAATATTCTTAATATAGCGTACACTTAAACGGATATTGATTTTTTTTTTCTGGCTGCTTCTCCAAACTGAGGCCATGCCAACCGCCATCTACTGTAGTAATGCCAACCGCCATCTACTGTAGTAATACAGTAGACTATGGATAAGTACCTCATACTACCCCACCTCAAAAAATCCAAAGTATTCCTTTAATAGTAAGACTGACGACAATCTGCAGTGTCAGGACATACATTTTGAGTTTCTATAACACTGCCATTATATCCTTGGTCTGCTTGATTTATAATCTGTTGATGTATAATATAATTCTTGTGTGCTTTATTGTTTTATATGACTGTAATCAGGATGTACTCAATGATCTCAATGGCCTTTCCCTGTTTAAATAAAGGTTTCAATCAATACACTTGATATGTATAACTGCATTTGTAAAGCTACAATTAAAAGTATAGTGACACCAGCGACTACTATCTGCATATGTTAGGAAATGGGATGGAATGGGCTAAATGCCAATAACATTAACAGCTATACAGAATAAATGCAGTCTCTACAGGTCTGCTCGCTTATATGGAACAACAATAAATATATTAGCAGCGGTGGCTGTGCTTTTTTAAGACCTTCTGCCAATGGCAACATGCTATATGAGCACCTGCCTTTTTGTCCTCTGGGTGCGTGACTCTCTCTGGCAGATGTCAGAGCATCTATAGCTGGAATGTAATTTATAGAGCAGCTAACGTAACCAAAGCTGACATATTTTAAGCTGGCAGCCAACCACAAATTTGACTCCCAGGACAGACAAAAGTTCATGTCTTCAGAGTGCAGAGCAGCGTGATTGAACCTCATCTGTCATGCATGCATGACTACTTGACTATTCCAATCATAATATCATAAACCGCTTTAAATGCATTATTAAATCCACAAATTCAAATGCGTGGTGAATTTTCAAAATTGGGATAATCGTGAATGTTGTGAATATCCTCACACATTTATTTGCAGCTTACTACAGTGTCCTATCTGTGGTGCAATAAAAAACAAAAACATTTTTTTTTTTTAAGTTGTAATGTTTTGAGAAAAAAGTCGTAATGTTGAGAGAAAAAAGTTTTAAAGAAAAGTTGTAATGTTTCGAGAAAAAAGTCACAACAAAGCAAAACATAAGCTAAAGTGATTCCGGTGTGTTTTAGTACCATTTTAAGCATAGTTTGTTGATAAGATTGTGAATCGCAATTATTTTGCCCATTATATCCCTGCACTACTGATTATAATATTTCGTAATCAAATACAATATGCACAAAGCAGTTTCATACAGCTCTCTGACGCTCTGTCCATAAACAGGAGAAGCCTCCACATGGCGGATTTCTCGAACACAGTACTGCTGTGTTGGCCGAGAGGAGCTGCTCATGCTCTGCCCCTCTCTTCCATGAAAGCTACGGGACCTCCATTCGTGGCCCCGCTCGTCACCGCTGGAGCGGGCCCCTGAGCTGTGGGAGCCCCGCCCTGAGTCCCAGGAGGATCCCTCTGATGGGATTTCCTCACACAACATGACCACCTGCCCGTCTACATTGCTGACAGATCCTGACTCGCCACCAACAAAGCCAAGGCTTCTCTTCTTCTTCTTAGACTTCTTCCTCATGCCGAGCATTTTAAAATGTGCCACGCGGTCTTTGTCCAATTGCAAGTAAAAAGATTATGTGGTCGGCCTTACAGCTTCATGCAAACACATCTTTTTGTGGCTTGATGGTTGCATGTAAATCCATCCTGTGCATTGTCTTAAGTGTCCATCACCATCGTCATCATGTGGAGATCTGGTTAATCCTTCTGCAGGGTTGCTGAGATGAAAAAGCCTCCCAGTGGTACAGCCAAGTCACTGCTCCTTCATCAGGCTTTTACATGAAACCTAACTTTGACCGTAGCTTTGCGAATTGAATTTGTAAAGCTCCACACCTCTGCATAAACCCTGGACAGTCTTGAATTCTCTGGATAAACACACATTCTGCACCAGGATGCCCTGCACTATGCCTAGGCATGAAGTAATGCCACAGTTTTCATGCAGCAGCCACAGAGTGCTACAGTTACACCTACACGCCACACCCCTGACCGCTATGAAAGACAGCCTCAGGTGTCTCCAAAACAGAGGGAGAGAGAGTTTCAAGTACACACTCAAGTTCAAGGAAACTTTCCCCTGCAGGCATCTCTTTCTTTCAATCCATAATGGCTCTAAAGTACATCATGATCTAATAGCTTGTGTTTGCTCTCTGGACTCCTCTGCATGAATCTCTTTGTTAAAACATCCCAAAAGAAACCAACCAATGGCTGAATTGTATTGACAAATCTTCCTGAGAAATAAATGCACATTCATTTCCCAGGATGCCACCACACAAAGCCATCCCTCACCACTAATTCTACTATAAAGACACACAACAACTTTAGGGGTGTTAGCACATTTGGTGTTAGACGAGCAAGGAGTTTAGGTTTTACTTTGTAATACTAAGTTCCCAACAATCTAATAAGCTCATCATGTTTAATAGAGGAATTATCATCGTTAAGGTGGTATGGTATTACTCATGGCCAACGCCTGCCAGTGGTATTCTGAGCCTAAAGGCATTAATACATATTTATTAAAGGACGGGTGCAGTAAGAAAAAAATGGGTCAAAAGAAGACATTTTTTATGGGAAGAGTAAAGGGCAAATACTTGTTAAAACCTAAATAAACAGACATTATTATAGACTTTACTTATGTTTATACAGTCTGCATGCATACTGTATGCATATGTCTATGGCAGCGCATTGCATTTACAAAACAAAAAAATAGTCACATTATCTGGTAATTATGAGTTACTATCTTGTAATTGCAAGAAAATATCTCGTAATTATGAGATCCCATCATTACAAAATATTTTCTCATAATTACGAGATCAGGATCTTGTGATCACAAGGTATTTTCTCTTAATTATGAAATATTTTCCTTGTAATTACAGGATAGTAACTCATAATTACGAGATAAGTTGTCAATTATTTTCTTTTTGTGAATGCAATGCGCTTCCATAAATGCATTTACTAAATAACTGTTTTCATTCTGTTTACATTCAGTTTATTAATTTGCAAATACTGTCTACACACATTAATATATATTGCTTTATTTATATTTTATATGACAATAAATAACTTGAAACTTTATTAATTAAATTAATAAAATTAATTTGAGCACTGCTAGTGCAACTACATGGAGGCTCTGCACTATTAAATCTATACCACACTGCTAATCATCTTTCCATTCAGATAAATCAAATATAATACCATAACAAAAGCCACGCCATGGTTATCATGTCTAAATATACTCAGACTAGAATAGATACATCCTGTCAATACTGAGTGATTTAATTACAGAGCAGGATCAAACGGGCATCATGGAGTGTATCTGACATTTCAAGGTCCCACTCCTGCTGCAGTGCACTCCAGATTCAATAAAACTCATGCATGGTGACGTATCATGACAAGACCCGACATCTCTGTCCTACTCATAGACAACAAAAAAGAATGGACAAATCTGAAGAGCGAGGCCAATGCAGAACAGAAGTGCCTTAAAACTTGCATTCTGTCCTCTTGCCAGCAGAGGTTGCAGAAAGCCTCCCGGTCAGTACAAGTCTATGGGAAAATGACCCTATTTCTCACTTGATTTATTACCTCAGTAAATGGTTTCATAATTACTTAATGGTCTCAATCTCTAGTTTCAAGTCTTCTTCTACAAAGCTGGGGCAACGATGTCATGGCGCATTGCATTGTGGTCTGGATTGTCCAGGGGACCGCCAGCGCTGTATTCTTGGATTTATTCATTGTCAGCCACGGGCACACAGTGACCACAAACACAAATCAACAGATGGTAATAAATCATTAGTGCGGTGAATCTGTTCTAAAGGCTAACGGCGCTCGATTAGCACTCTGACAACATGTTTTACTGCACAGCCAAAATTATATTTGATATGGAGTATGTATGGACTCTGGCTCAGTGCAGGCTGCGTGCCCGTAGCATTGCGTTTCTCACGTCACGATCCCCTGCTCAGGTGATGTTTTGGCGTGGCTACCGTGTGATTGACAGGCCGCCATGTTAGCGACAGGATAGAATCTTAGCAATGCTAACCATGCTAACCCTCTGTACATTTAAATACACATTAACTTGTTTTGGGTGTTGTCTGTGTTTTTTTTACGACTTGGACCTTTCACAGTGTGTTTTCACTTCATAGAAGTTTATAGTAACACTTTGGTCTTGTTCAGTGTTTGGTAGCACCATGCTAACCAAGCTAACTAGCGAGTGCTAACTAGCGAGTGCTAGCGTTAGCTGCTAACTTACCGTTACCGTGATCTGGTAACGTTACGTCCGGTTTCAATATCGCAAGATGGCGATGAGGAAGTGCCCACACTCCAGGCTTCAAAACGGGAGTTCACAAACCAACAGGTTTACTCTGTCCATTCTTTATATCCAGTCTATGGTCCTATTATAACAGCAAATATACATTTTTTCAAAATTGTTTATAATTGACATTGTACAGTAAATATTGAGCTGCTAGTGCAATGAGTAGCATACTATTGCCACTGTTTGTATTGCTGTTATCATTTTACAATCACGCAATTAATCAGCAACTCACTGGTGTTTGTGTATGACGGCGTTGAAGAGCTTGCCGTCCCTCCAGCTGGTGGTGAAGTTATCACAGCGGATGTTCTGGTAGCCGTCCGTCATCCTCTGGGACCAGAGCAGCAGCTTCTCCTTAGCCGTCATGTCTTCTGACTGACCGTTGATCTGAATATCTGAGATCTGAGATAATATATAGAAATATTACAATGTGCAGAATATGTTTATAATCCATGTTGAGGAAATGTGAAGTAAATTAATGGAAACCAAAAGATACAATTTAAATGGAATACACCGGACACCCATGGTTAATTTTCAAAGAAATGTTAAAAGGAAACTTTGGGGATTTTCAACCGGCTCTGTCTTTTGCTGCCGAGTGAGCGGGGAGCTCCGGGCACTGGCGGCATGGAGGGAGGCCGCGCGCCGTTCATTCTGCCGGTTGAAAATCTGCAGATTTTCCCTTTAATATCAACATAAGTCTCAATTAACACCTTTATCATCCCTTGACTTAATATCTAATATCCTGGATGTCTCTCAGCATGTGGTATATTTATTAGGTGGTCAGTAGATTGAAGAGTTGTTGTTCTGACTTCACAGGAAGCAGCAGGATTTCTGTCGGGGCTCGTCTGGGAAAACACTGCTGTGGCATCCAGATAACTTTTCATTTGGGGGATTTAGGGGAAGGAAAGATGAGTCATAGGCATCGGGTTTTCCATTTTGTGTGTATATAAATGAATGTGTGTGCGCCATTCAATTTCTCCTCCTCTCACACCTCTGTCCTGTAAATCAGCAAACATTTTAAATGAGGAATTATCTTTAATAAAAGTGAGTAGCTATTTAATTTCAGTCCTTCTGTACACCTTTTCTTTACTTCAGAGCATACAAATCTTTTTTCTCTCTGAATTAAATTAGTCACATAATCACATTGTGAGATTTAACACTACATTACATGGTAGGGGAATTTTCCTCTCCTTTTTGATCTCCATGACTCACCAGCAACCACACCGCAGCTATTATCTCTACCTCGATTCTATAAAAGTATAAAGACAGTGGGCCTCATGCACGAACATTTCCGTATTCTTATCTTAACTTTCTCGTACTTTTGTCGAACGGTGGGTGTGCTATGTCAGATTCAGCAAAAACTCCTATCTTCAGATAACTGTGTAAATGTCCTGTGTAAACATGATGAATGCAGCTGTGTGGAGATAAGAGTTGTAAATTAGTATAATTAACGCCCCAATAATACCATATAAGGCTATGTGTCCTGTCACAAATGTCCAGAAGTGTTCATTCATGAAAATGGCATCAAAGTGTAAAAATAAGAACTTTACGAGCTCGGAGATTGAAGTCACGCTTCAGAGATCCATAAAGAAAAGTTTATATTTAAACAACATGGAATTAATTAAAGGAGCTGCTAAAGACACGGAGGGGAAAAATAATGAGTGCCATTCATGTGGTGTCACCTGTGGGTCGTACTGTCACTGAAATAAAAAGGAAATGGTTTGATCGATATGAAAATGGCAAAAAAAACATCCCGCCACAGCAAGGTGATGGCTGGCTGTAACAGGAGGGGGTCGAGGGGAAGTGTCTGTCACAGAGAGGGATGAGAGAATGCGCAGTGACATGATACATTAGGTGATGTTGCATCAGACATCATGACGGAGCGACTCCTACATAAACCTGCACTGCTCACATATCTTAATTTTAATGTTTACCACAAGCTACTTAGTCTTATTATTTTCAATACATTTTGAGTTTAATAGGAATTGTGGAACCATTTTTGTCAAAATGTTTTATCCCTTTTGTGGACAACAAATCATTCAAAGTTTCAACAAGCTGTTTTAAAGTGCGTCTTGACTACAGACCTGTCATCAGCATCACTTTGATTTATTCATATTGATATTGTAGCCTACAATTAGCATCAATAGCTGATTTAAAATAATGATAAGGCTATATGAATACATTTATTATAAGTCAAATTTCAGAGTCTAACAGTTTAATGTCAACATAATTATGAAGTGTCATTCATATTTTTAAGATTTTCAAACTCAAAATTGCTTCAAAATAATGAAATATAAATCCATTAGGTTTAGACAACAGCAGACTAACTGCACGAGTCCTATGACAGGTCTGGATCACTCCTGAGTTTTGTTCGTGCATATTGTAAGGGAAAATTCAAAATATGAGAAAATTGTTAAACGTGGAAAGTTCTCCTAAATCACTTGTGCAAGACACTTAAGAACAAATGTGTTGGTACGAGTGGTTCTTGCATGAGGCCCATGAGTGTGTATCTACAGAGCACAACACCACCGTCTCCTTGATTTCCCGTGCTAAACTTCAGCTCTTTGCAACCCAAACCTGAATCTCTGATATTAGTAGGTGTGGCCCTGGCTCTTTGGGGATTTCTGCCTGGCAGATTTTGGAGCACACAGGGAGAGCAGGAAAAGGCCTGTGTGCAGGGATGTGGCTGGGAGTGTAGCATGTCAACACTGGGCCTGACACACCCTGCCCTCGGGATCAGTGACTCATACTTACACACCCTGATGGTGTTTGATTTCTTTATCATAAATGAGCCAAAGCACACTAAATACTGACGGCAGTGTTGGTATGTTATAATAGCTGCAAATGCTTCTAGAAATATGGTAAGATGTATCCTGTTTTGATGAGAAAATGTATTTTTTTGAGAGGATTGTTGAAGAGCAGAATCCATTCTGATTGTTCCAGGGAGGACACAGCAGCAGGCCCAGAGACAGAGGTAGAGAGCGATAATATAACGAAACACAACACTGACAGAAGAGGAGACCTGGAAGTGGAGGATGATGGTCCATATTAACCCCAGGGTCAGCTTGGGGTTCCCATCTGCTATGTCATCGTTTCTGATGTTCACCAGCTTGACCTGCGAAAAACAAAACACAGCAATGTCATTTTAAAGATTACATGTGAAAACACAGAGGTGACCTGTGAGGAGGCAGTGCCATTGTTTGGTTTTTAAGGTCCAAGGTATGGTTTTATGTGTCATACCTGCCGGTGTCGGAGGAAGTCCAGTGCTATCTGTACATTCTGCAGTTTGTGGAATCGCATGCGGCCTTTCTCTCTGGGCTGAGGAGGAGAGACAAGAGACAGAGAGGTGTTTAGTTACATGGTGCACACTGACTGTAAGACACCATCCTTTTGGTTTACTCACGGTGAAGGAGAACGGAAAGTCAAAATGGAGAAATTAATGGGAAGGAAAAGTGAAAATCTGATGGAAAGACATTGAACAGAAATAATACATGTAGTAATAACTGGTGAATCTTGGATATTTTTCAACGAGGAATTAACTGTATTTTGATTTACAGTGTGCCAACCCTGTCTCCTAACAATGACGGTCCCATACAACTAAACTCCATTCTCAGTTATGTTTTGAGGGAAATTTTTCACAGCAACTGCCGCACGCTGTGAAATGTTCACTGTTTTAAACGTGGTTAGGTTTAGGAAAATCACAAACTCATTTAACTCCAGCCAGCTACTTTATTATATAGATTTTAATTTAATGAATTAATTAATGAATGATCTTTATTTACATTGCGTTTGAGTCATTTGAGTCAAGTGATTCACATGTTTTGTTATTTTAGAGGTATTTTGGCATAGCTTTATTTTATTAATAAGTTAATTTAAAAACCCCTTAAAACCCCTTAAAATAACATTGTGTATTTTCATAGAATGGGAGTGTGTTTATATTTGTAGTAAAACAATACATTAACCATGACATGTCTTTATGAACATTACAGTGAAGGAGTCAATAAATAAATAATAAATAAGGTCTAATTAAATAATTCTCAATTACAAACACTATGATCAGACAGGAATAGCAGCAGCCACCAGCCAAATGCTGGTAGATGATGAAAGTGGCTGGTAGATTTCAGACAGAATAACGATTTATTATTGAGTGGCTGATGAATTTGAACATTTATCGGTCAGTGGCTGGGAGATGTTCACATTTTAAGAAGTTAATAGGTGTGGTTTTCAATATTAATATCTATTTAGAGACTGTGTGGGCTAAAAAGCACAAGAAGCCTGATTCTCCTTTACAATAATTCACTTCATGTTTACAATCAGGTAGACAAACTTTTTAGAGTATCCAATAATTTAGATGAGTGTATATCATGAAATATGGCATTAGATTATGTGCCAGAGGTCACCAAATTTGGGCTTTTATGGACATTTTTTTTCCCCCGGAGGGGGTGGGGGGCATGCCCCCAGACTCCCCTAGCTGGCTTTGATAAGAAACATATTTGTCATACAAAGACAAACGTTAATGTTAAATATTTTTCCCTCAAAATGTAACTGAGAATGCACTTTAGTTGTGTGGGAATGTATGTTTTAGGAGACGGGGCTGCCTTAGAGATACTGTGTTGCATTTCTGACACAAAATGTTACTACTTTCTTTTCTCAGTCCTGTTATTCACCACACATAGGAAAAGATGGAATATGATGGAAATAATAAACCATTTAGAATACCGCAGGAAGTTAGCATTGGCTGAGCCACAGTTTTGTATTATTCAACTCATATAGCAGCAAGCTAAGAAGAGCTCATGGTGCTTAATGTTTATGTCCTTTGAATTTAAAATGTAAATTAAAAAGTAAGCCAGAAAGTAATGCTGAACAAAAGAGAAAAGTTCCTAAATAAATACCAACACATCAAAATACTGCAAAACAAAGTATTGCTTGCATTAACAACTGCCAAGTCAATCAGTGGGTCCTGCAAGTGTCAGCAGCACCGACTGATAACTGAATATGTGTGTTTATATCCAGCAGCTACATTAAAGCAAGCCTGTCAATGAGAGAAAGGAAAAAGGCAGCAAAACACTGGAAATGCCATGGAGGTCTGGACACCATGCACAGCCAAATCACTGCGAAAGCGCGGATGAATAATAATGAAAGAAATATATATAAAAAATATGATGTCTACTGTAAGTTATCGACCCACTCACCAACCGAGCGCTCCTGACCACGTCTCTCTCCCTTGGCTAGCCCCAGCAAGAGCCGTGCAAAGAGAGGAGGCAGAGCCAGACGGCAAAGATCAGCACACACAGACGAAGGTTACAGGAGGAAGAGGAGGAGGAGGAGGAGTAGAGAAGGAGAACCGTACATCAGATAGGAGTATAGTTCACACGCACACGCACGCACACACACACAGGTGGAGTTAATGTGTCAAGGCTATGGAGGCGTTGAGAAGATGAGCAGAGCTGCAGCTGGTGGAGGGAGCAATGAACTACAGCAGCCGAGGAGCTTCTGTACACGTCTGTAAAATAAAAAACCCCGCCGCTGGCTTTGAAATGAGCCTGGTGTGTAAGCCTTAAAGGGATAATTTGCATCTTTTGAGTGGGGTATGCTATATTTTGAATATTTTCACTGCTTTACCTTGTCGTCACACAGCCCTTTACAGAACTGAAGCCTTTTACATTGCTCTCTTCACCAGACTCCTTGACAAAAACAGTAGTTTTACCTCACAGAACATGGGGGTTGCTGGACTACCGCTGCCTTGAGCAGTTGTTTGATAGTTTTGTTAGTTCCTAACCCTTTTAAAAACACCAAAGTCACACAATAACACAAACAAACTAAACAATCGAGGCAGCAGTAGACCAGCAATTCCTGTGTTCTGCGAGGTAAAACTACTGTTTTTGTCAAAGGAGTCTGGTGGCTTTGAAGAGAGCATCGATGTATATAACAGCTTCAGTTCCTTGTCGTAAAGGGCTGTCTGACAGCAAGGTAAAGTGCTGAAAATACTCTAAATATAGTGTACACTTAAAACTGATATTGATGTTTTTAGGTGTTTTTCAGGTGGCTAAAATATTGTTTTTTCTGTGTGCTTAGCTTCCGTCAGGACTATACTGTCTGCTTCTCCAAAATGGAGGCGTGCCGACCGCCATCTACTGTAGGTAATACACTGACTGTGGATACGTACCTCATACAACCCAACTTCAAAAGATCCGAACTATCCCTTTAAGATTAGAAAGACTGAATAAAAAAAAGTTGATAGTTGAGATAGAGAGAAAGGGATTGCAGACAGTAAATAAGTCTTTGTTTTGGCAAAGTTGAGCTCAGGTTAAGCCTTTGACTGGCAGCTTGGCTGTGGTTGGCTACAACTTGCTGCCACAGGGATGATATTCAAGATACGTACTCCTTATGTAAGTCTGGATTAGGTTTTGGTTTGGCAGATGGTTGAGGTGAAAGATGCAGAGCTTGGGCGTATGTGTTTCGCCTAGCCAAGGTGAAAAATCAGACATCATGGTGATACTCACCAGTGTTTCCCCAGAGAGGACCTCCAACAGCGAGATCAGGTTATGTCCATCTCGAAGGTCTTCATACAGGTCTGTCACGTGACGCTGCGCCTGCCAGGACAGATATGATTTACACCAACAACCCATGTTATATACAACAGTGCTTCTCAAACTTTTTACATCAAGGGCCTCTAAACTGACACAAATTAAACCACAGACCCCCGTTTCATAAGATTTTGTCCCAGGGTTCCCCTGACTTTTTGCTTTTGTGTTACTTATGGATGGAGTTATAGTGCAAATAAATGATTCCCTTTTTTGCTGGAGACCCCCTGGGACCCCTCAAGGACCCCTGGGGTTTCTTTGTGTTTTTTTTGTTGTTGTTTTTACAAAAGTTGTTGCTGATGGCCACAATGTCTGGTCTCAGCTATTTCACTAAAAGTAATGGCAACAACATGTGGTGCAGTTTTTGTGAAATCTCATGAGGAAAGCAATAATATAATGAGAGCAAAAGAAAGAACAAATGAGGGGTTCATTTGCAAAAACCAGCATCTCTGTTGAAAAATAAATAAATAAATAAAAATAATATATAATAATATATAATATATACTGTATATATATATATATATATGCCCAATCCAGGAAATCATCAAACTGGTGTTGGTTCATTCATTTTAACAATGGCTTTACCAGTTTTTGCAAACAAACTTCTCAAATATATTACATTTCCATGCTGTAATAGAAGCGCTTTACACTGATTTTAAAACTGCTACCCAGCAGTGTTATGAAAGAGCGTTCTCTCCACCAGTACAATTCTACACAGGTCAGGAATGCATAGCCGTGAGCAGCCAAGCCTCACTCCTGCTGCAAATGCCAAATGTCAGCTGTCATCCCTCAACAGTGATAGATGGGACCAAATAAATGCTAGATCAGTGAGAAAAAAAGGTGTGCTGGTGACCATAAAACACACAAAAAAAAACAATACTCCATGTTTATGTAACTGAGGTGTGGTGTGCAATTAAACAGTGAAGGAGGGAAGATGTTGTGGTGATGCCAGAAAACAGAAGATTGCATATAGGAGGAGAAAGTTCATAAAACAAGAGAGGGAAGTCTCCATGCAAAGTCCCCGTGAACAGACATTAGTAGAGTCGTGCCAGTACCTACCTCTGCCCTCCGATGCTGGGTGAAGACGGATGAAAGATGGAGGAATGAGAACAGATGGATGAGTAACGGAGAAACGGAAAGAATGGAAAGAAAAGAGGAGAAGACAATGAAATGAAGAGCAATGATTTGGATGAAATGGGGAATTTGGATGATGAACATGACAGACAGATGACAGAATAATTCATTTATTTTTTGCTCTATGACAAAATCCAGTTTGTGCAGATGTCATCTGAGTGTGTTTGGTCATGTGGGTGTTTGAGGCCTCGGCCCTCAAATGGAATGAAAGCTTGTTTCTTTTGCAAGTTACAACAGTGGCTCATTTACGTTGGCAAGAATTTCAACACAGTTATCCAGAGCGTAGATATGCTCCTCCCTCCCTGCAGAGTGTGTGTATCTGAGTATACTGACGGTAACCAACACTGCGACCACTAGAGTTCACTGTCTGCACATTCAACACACTGTGTGTTGTGTAGTCTGATCAACTTGTGTACTGTAATAGAAATATCTGTATTCTTCAGTCGCACACATTTATATCCAACTTTAAACATCTTAATGAAACATTACTGTTAATGTCCTTTGTTCGAATGTTGTGATTATCTTGTAGTGTGTCTCCTTAGTGTGCAGTCCATCTATCATCACCCCTCCATTACATGAGGCTCTGCTACATGTGGTCCGCCACGCTGTGGCAGCTGAAAGGTAAGTGTTATGCTACAAATTGCCCTGTCAGAGACTAAAAGAGCTGCTTTGTAAACTTTTCAAGGTGAAAATGATTAGCACACATGGCTGACAGCCCCTCAAACAAAACACTTTCACCAAAAGATTACGTCATCTTGTGCGATTCCTCTAAACTCTCGAGGTGACCCTTTCAGTAATAGTCAGGTAGAATCTGAAATCAATCTGCAACTGATAAAATTGTATTTTAAATTACGATTTTGGCTTCCAATGATTATGAAAACAAGATAATCGATTTTATTGTGCCACATTCCATTTCACAATTTTTTTGTCGTTTTGTCTTGTTTTATGAATACAGTGCACCCCTGTCCTTTACTGCGGTGCACTTTCACCTGTTTTCACTGAGTTACTGACTGAATATGATGAATATAGTTTACCAATGATGATGTGTGTTCAGGAGTTTTCAGTAGGTTGTGGCAGCTACAACATATTTGATCTAATTTATTTTGGTCTCATTTGTTTTTATTTCTTTTTTTTTTTATATATTGAATACTTTGTTTTCAGTAGGTTGTTACAACCACAGACTGTATAAAATATGGACCTAGTCTCCATCACGTCACCCATAGGTTTCTGAAGAGCCAAACTTTAGCTCAAAGTGGGCGACTCCCGGTGGCTCCGGCCATCGCCATCTTGGCAGTGCCTGACTCCGCCTAACTCCCGGTCATGGATGGATCTGAGGCGGGCCGAATTAAGCCTGGTTACAGCAGCTAGCCGCCTGTGACGACATCCACCTGTCACTCAATGCAGCCATGCCCTTAATTATGCAAAACTTTAAGCTTTAATATAATTGAAATGGGTGAGTTTAGTTGTATAAAAAACTTCCCAGTT